>NW_010729392.1:317597-333222 GCF_000365185.1 Nelumbo nucifera
CTCCTCTTTGTAGGCGGCGGGAGCTGAGGAACCTGCGAGAACTCCATCTTTCCTCCTCTTTGTAGGCGGCGGGAGCTGAGGAACCTGCGAGAACTGAACCAGGGGGCCCGGGGGTATTTACCCGACGGGACTCTCCGATGCCTAAGTTAGCACTCTGATTGTCAAGAGCTTGAAGATGATACTAGAGGAATGAGAGAGCTAGAGAGCAGGGATTACCTCCATTTTTTCATTCTCTCCCCTTGCCTTTGGGGGTTGGAGTCCTTATATAGCGGTGTCCTGTCAAATCAGGCGTGACCGCCTCTGTCAAGTCAGGCATAACCACCTCTGTCTCTCTGTCGCAGTCGTCGCTGTCAGAGCTGAGGTAGCGGGTGCAGGCAGCTGTTGTAGAGTACGGCTCTGCTAGGCAAGGCGCCGCCTTGCGAGAGACATGGGTGCAGGTCTCCAGATCTGTCAGGTACGGTTGTCAGGCAGGAGATCTTCCTGCGATACGCCAAACTGCTCTTCTGTACCGAGCTACCCTACAAGTGGCGAGCTGCTCGGGGGAGCTACGCCGAGTTCCTTGGGTTATGCCGAGCTGCTTGTGGCGAGCTTTGACGAGCTGCCTGGCTCCTTGGTGGCGAGCTCCTTGGAGAGTTGCCTAGCTCCTTGCCGAGCTCTTTGGTGAGCTACCGAGCTCCTTGACGAGCTCCTTGGTAAGCTACCGAGCTCCTTGGAGGTAACCGCCATGCACGTTGACCAACTTCCGGAACGTGGGCCGGCCTCCACGGATCGTGGGGTATGCATGCCGAGTTTATCAGTGGGCACGTCTTATGGGTTGCCAGGTCGGGTCGTGTGCTAGGCTGATCCAGGTCGGCTAGGTCGGCCAGGTCGGATCATGTGCCAGGTTGATCCAGGTCGCGTAGGCCGCGCGCAGGCCACGCCAGGCAATGCGCAAGCCGCGCGCCAGGCAGCGCGTAGGCCGCGCCAGGCTGGCCACGGGTGGGACATCAACTTGGTAAGTTGTTGCCTAGGTGTCGCCTAGGTGTCGCCTAGTTGTCACGAGGTGCCACATGTCACAATTTCACTGGAGGGCCAAATCTGCCCTCATCATTTGCCCCCCACTCCCGAGTTGAGAGTAACTCAGTGAAGGAAGTATTCTTCTTTTGGCCTGTAAGTCGACGAGCTAGTAAGTGCCGATCCAATTCCTTAGGCCTTGGGAGTCATCTGTATGTGGCGAGTTGCCTGCAAGTAGCGAGCTGCCTATAAGGTGAGGAGGTCTCCGCCAGTTTAGTAGTGTAGCCCTTAGGCTCTGGGGGCAACTTATAATTCACTTTTGTTGATTTTGCCCATGCTGAGGAAGCAACTGGGTATTTAGCAATAATGTAGCCCGTAGGCTTTGGGAGCGACTTTTAGTTCACTCTTCTTGACTTTGCCCATGCCGAAGAGGTGATTGGGTCTTAAGTAGTAATGTGGCTCGTAGGCTTTGCCTGTGAGGTGCCAAGCTACCTGTGAGGTGTCGGGCTGACCAGGTGCCGAGCTGACTAGGTGTTGAGCTGCCTGTGAGGTGTCGGGCTGACCAGGTGCCGAGCTACCTGTGAGGTGCCGAGCTGACCAGGTGCCGAGCTACCTGAGGTGTCGGGCTGACCGGGTGCCGAGCTACCTGTGAGGTGCCGAGCTGACCAGGTGTCGAGCTACCTGTGATTGCGCTGAATCAGCCTCGTAATGCCGGTCACCCACTCCTACAAGAAGCTACCAGGGGCTTGACCTTCGAGGGCAGCACTACTAACTTTAGGTCATCAACTCACACGGGAGCCTTGGAAGGCTCGACCAACAAGGGTGCCTATGTAGTCCGTTGGCCGCCAACTTCCGCGGAAGCCACGAAGAGCTCATCTTTGTAGAAGGGACCTTGCGGAGAGGACTGATGAGGTTTTATTTGAATTGAAAGTAAGGTTGGTATAGCTACTTAGTCTGTTAGCTCCCTGCATAGTCTTTGAGTTCATAAAAAATGTAAACTATAAAGCGATAGCTTCAATTTCTAAAAAGTGAGGACTTAGCTTTTTGGGAGAAGAGGACCTAGCTTTCGTAGGATGAGAACTTAGCTCTGGTAAGATGAGAACTTAGCTTTTGTAGGATGAGAACTTAGCTTTTTGTAGCATGTTCCCACAGACGACGCCAATTGATGGTGCGCCAATCCAGTCACTCCTAGCTGGCACTTGTGTGGATCCTGAAAGGTACCTGAGATGGAGAAGATGAAGAATCCTCAGGGGCTTGCCCGACAGGAACACTCTGACGCTTAAGTTAGAGCTCTGTGAAAGATGCAAAGAGAGGAGGAAAGCTAAGAGTGCAGATAGCGCGAGTATGTGGACATTACCCCTGTCCTTTGGGATTGGGCTACTTATAACAGAACTCTGTCGAATCAGGCTCACCTGCCTCTGACAGGGCAAGTATAACCGCCACTATCATCCTGCCGTAGCCGTTACAGCCAGGGCTGAGGTGGCACGTGCGGGGCCGTCCTTGCAGGGTGCGTACCTGTCAAGTGTAAGACATCTTCTAAAGGTGGCGGGCACGACACTGTCTGACGAGAGACGTGGGTGCAGTCTCCAGGTTTGTCGGGTACGGTGGTCGGGTAGGAGGCCTTCCTGTGATATGTCAAACTGCTCTTCTGCGAGCTACTCTGTACCGAGCTACCCTGCAAGTGGCGAGCTGCCTGTGGCAAACTATACCAAGCTGTCTGGCTCGAGGTGTCTCTACCTCGGGGGTATTTAGAGGCGGATCGTGGTGTTCCTACTTGAGAGTGACCTAAAATCCACTAGGAGGAGCTCAGGCATTAAAAAAGGTCAAGGGGCCCCGAGCTTGGAGGTAGCTCGGAGTGCCTCAGCCTTGGGAAGGAGGCGCAAACCAGGCGGCTCTCGACGAGTAGCCTAACCCGCCGAGTTGCCAGACTCAACTCGGTGGGCCCTTCCCACCGAGCTGCGATTGCGTTTGCTGTGCTGTCATGCTGAGTCATCGCTTGAGCAAGGTCACGCCCACGTGTACCCGTGCTATGAGGTCGGGTCAAATCACCCTCCATCAATACTTATTTTTTAACATAACTATTATATAATATTAGATACATAGCTATCTTCTATTTTTTTATAAATATATAACATCAGATATATGCCCAATTTTTTTATATTTTTTCTGTATTTTTGTGATACTTTGTAAAAAATATATATTTTTTAACATACTAAATACATTTTAAATAACTACATGGGTATTTTGGACATTTTCATGCCTTTTGTTAGAAGATCCTAAGAGGGTCTGCTTTCAATTGTTTTAGAAAGGTCGGGGGAGGTGATTGCAATTATCAAACTTCAAGTGGGGTTTCAGCAATGATCAGAAACTCTAGGGGAGCTTTCAAAAATTTGCCCATTATTATATATGTATTGATTTGGTTAATGGAATATAATGATGAGATACAAAACTCCTTAAATATATAATTCAATGAGGGAGAGTGAGAATTAATACCTTAAATGCTGGATTTAATAAAAGGGAATTGAATGATGTTAATAATAATATTCAAATTACATTGTTTGCCCTTACAAATAACATAGATATAGCCATTAGGTGTACAAAGATGAACTACTTTTTTTTTTGATTTAGTGGATTTCTGCTCCTCCCCGTGGGCATAGGCCATGGGTCATGCCGCACTAAATCTCTGAGTGCTCTTGAGTTTTTTTCCTTGTTTGCCAATCGTTTAAAATCTTGGGTTTGTCATTAGAATTAAAAATAAGAGCTTTGTGCACTTTACAAAGTTTGTGTTAGACCATATCATTTGTACTATATATTCATGGATGTCTCATTTTGTGGTTCAGACTATGATGCGAAAAAATCTGATACTAGAAGAACGTATAACCAATCAATCGGATAAAAATAATAATCAATCAGGTGGATTTTCATCAAAATTCACTGATCAGGGTTGTTTGGTCAAAGTCTTTCTAACATTATAGATTTTTCCCTCATTTGGATTACAAATCTTAATTACTTTTGTGAAAAACCTTAGGGCACATGGTAATTGTTTTTATGCGGCATTAATCTATCTTCTTATTTATGAAAACTTAAAGAGAGAGACCAACCACTGATATCAATCAATGAAGGCCCTTTAAAAAGATAGATCACGTCCTTTGAGTTTGAGTATCACAATCTCCTTAGCTTAATGTGAAGTTGTTTCTTCTAGAAAAATCTATGGTGCAGGTCCACATACAAGATTTTTACTATAATTATTGATGCTCAATAATCGAATCATGTAAATGCAACTATATTTATGTTTTTCTTTAGCAACAATTAGTTGGAGTTAATATAAAAGCTTTTATATATGCCGCATTTCTTTTTATGTGATAAGTGATGAAACAAAATCCTCACCGAAATAGAGAAAGTACTTAAGAGTGCTTCCCTTTTAGGTTGAAACAGGTGGAGCCATGGCGAGAACTGATATATACACAAAGCAGGTTTGATTTGAAAATCATTTGTTTGTAAATGTTTGTTTTGTTATTATGTGAATTATCAAGCTCTTCAATGTATGTAACCAATTACCAGTGAATGCGCTGATGTTCTATATACATGGGACAATGGACAGATAAGATGGTCATATTGAAGACCGTTGTATAAGCATCTTGTTGAGTATGTTCAGAAGAAACACGTTTAGTGTTGTTTAGAGCAAGGTTTTTAAAACTGAACTGGATAGCAAATCGTTCTGGAGACTGGTTCCTGGTCGAACAGTCCCATATCGAATGATCTATTATGATTTAAAAAATGAAAAAAAATGGCAAAAAACATTGTCCTAATTGATGGTTTGACTGCCCGGGTCATTGACTAAATTAACAGTTTTTAGTCAAAAAATGGTTTTAGGGTGAAACAAAACCGGTTACCTGACCGGTTATTGGGTTTCCCAGTCCAACCATCCGGTCCAGTCCGATTTTGAAAACCATGGTTTAGAGTAGCCTGTCTAAGGATACAAAACTTCATATTTTTCATACTTGGAAAATACTACTAGAATAAAAATTGCCAAATGAAAAGGAGTCTTGTGGAGATGACTTTTATTCTTTTAAACTACAATTTTCCCAACAGTTTAGTTTGCTAATCACATGGTCCCTAAAAGAAAAAACAAAAGCCACAAATATAATAGGATAAAAGTAGTTTGATGGTTTTTTTGATGGCATGGTCTTTTGGAAGTTTCAAAAAAAATGACAATTTATATTATTTATAATATTATTTTTGTTATTTATAATATCAAACTTTCAAAAAAGGTTTCAGAATTTCATTTGCCGCAAATACAAGTGAAACAACTTACATTTTCTTTTTCAGAATATTGATTTGCAACTGAAATGTGTAAAATAAACTCACATTTAAAAAAAAATAAAAAAGAAATAAATTCGAATGGAACAGCATTAAGAAATACAGTCATTATTTGCCTTCTTTTTGATAATGGTTAATAAAATTTTAAGGTCACCACTTTTCCACCTGGAATAAATTTTGGGTAAAAAAACAACATTAATTAAGAATTATACTTAGAAAACTTGTTTTCATATAGTAGTTAGAGGTGGCAACCTCACTTGGGTTCAGGTGGTTCTCCATGCCATTGTTCCACTTGGCAAATTCCAACCCGGTGACCTTATAATAAAGTATCTACTCACTTCACATATCAGAAAGTAACAAAAAACCTAAGAGCTACTTTCCGTTGTGGAAAATGCAGAACATGTTAGGATATGAGTTTGGCAAGGTCAACTAGTACCATAAAAAAGGATGGTGTCAATGGATCGATTTTGGATTGAATCTGTCCAGTCCAAAATCAATTTGGATGGATTGGATGGACCAACAAGACGTATTGGATTGTACCAATTCGGTCCAAAATATTTATTAAATTGGATTGGACATGGTTTGTCCATGATAAATTTATATTGAATTGGGTTGGATAAAGCCAATATCTGGTCCATTGATATAATAAGAATATATGTGTCAATGGACCGAGTTTGGGTTGAAGCCAATCTAAATAAAAAATGAATTTGAACAGATTGGAGGGTCTAAACATTGAATTGGACCGATCCAAATTGGTCCAAAACATTCATTGAATTGGATTGGACCTGGTCTATTTATAATGGACTCACATTGGAGTGGATCGGATTGGACCAAATCCAATCCAATTGACACTCCTAGTTGACAAATTTTCCATGACCTCTTCTCCAATTTCTTCTTCTTCTTCTCTCTCTTGGGTATTACCACTATATATTACACATCATAGGGATTAGAGAGTGGGGATAGAGCAGGGTAAGTGTGAGATCCACTAACCTTACCACAGAGAGCCTGGCATGGGTTTGAATGTTTGATCCCATGCCTCTATATTCGAAGGGATGCCAAGTGGCCGTCTTAATTACTTGGTCATCGTTTCCCCAAACGCTTCAAGGAAAATAAAAATGAGCAATGGAAAATGCTATAACTAGCTTCAGTTTCTAGATTCAATATATAATAAATAGTGTAAGCAAGAATTTGACATTCACCAAACATGTGGAATTGAAGTCTTAAAATATGCGAATTTCTGAATCCATCATTAATAAGAAAATGATCCCAAAGGCAGAGTCCATAAGCCTTTGAAATTGGTTTCCTCAATTCCACCCCAGTTTCAACACTACCCTTAAACAAGTTGGATCTTTAGTTATGATGATATCTTTCTTGTTCTTAAAAGTTGATTTTTCCTTTTAATCTTCAGCACAAGTGAAAATAAGTGATTTGTGACAAGATGAAGTCTCTAAAAAGAGTTAAGTGACACAGCGTGGAAGCAATAAACCGGGCTGGCTATGCAAGCACCGGGCGAACCAAGTTTCTAGCGAAACAAGAAAGAGAGAAAATCTCTAGAGGAGAGAGAAAATGTGGCGATAATTGAAGAGAAAATCTGAAGTGTGTATTAACTGAAAACAATAACAGTATTTATAGTACATCTGGAAATTATAGAATAACTAGGAGAGAAAACTGTAGTTGATCTAAACATCTCAATTTCATAGCTGGATTGAACTCTTCTTGCTCTTGGTCTTGATAGGATCGAACTTTCTGGCTGGATCTCCACCGTTGGATCTCCTTGGATCTAATCCGTGAATCTTGGGAGTCTTGGATTATCTTGATCTTTGGAAGTCTTGATTATCTTGAATTCTTGATGGATCTTGTTTCTTGAATTATCTTGTTTCTTGGATTATCCTTTCTTGGATTATCCTTTGAATTATCCTTAAATCTTGGGATAATCTTGACTTATCTTGAATCTTCCCTTGAATCTTGGTATAATATTGGATTCTTGGGATAATCTTGAATTCTTGAATTATCTGAATTCTTGATTTATCCTTATCCTGCAAGCTTCCTATCCTATGAACTGCTGCCCATATGGTGAGATGGGCCTCCATCATGATGAGATGGGCCTCCATCATTCTCCCCCACTTGGAAAGGACTCGACCCCGAGTCGTGGCTAGGATATGCAGGTGTCCACCTGATGCAGCGTGGACTCCCTGTTGGAAGCGAGCAGGATCAATAACTGACCCAGCTTCTGTTAGCAATTGTGCATAACCAAGTTCTTGAATGCTTTGATGACTGACTACAGTGGAAGCCGAAGAAGAAAAGGAAGATTGCTGAACTTGTAATTGCTGCTGATTATGTAGTTGTATTTGGAGTTGTGCCTGTGGTATTTGAGAAATTTGTTGGGCAGACAAAATCTGTGATTGTGTCTGTGTTTGGGCTAGAAGTTGCTGAACCAATGGCTTTTTCCGTTGCTGTCATTGCTCAAATAAGGTCAACTCCTCCGGTTTCTCCCACCGACTTTCACTAGTTACAGTGTTATAATAACACTTAAATCCCTCAGGCGATGTGTGCTCAGTCCAATTACAAGTTAAAGGACATGCTGTCTGTGTACTTGCATGAACAACTGAAGCAGCAGATGCAGTTGAAAGTGCCACTGCAGCTTGGGAAGTTGCAGGAATGCTGCTTGCTGTCTGTGGTACAGTTCCAGTCCATTGAGGCTGTTGTTTACTAGCCTGGGAACTCTGTTGTTGTGTCAGATTTTGACTTGATGGCTGCATCAGATTCAAGTGTTGTTGCAACTGGGAAGATGATTGTCGTGATGACTGAGAGCTTGCCTGTGGAACTTGCATCTGTTGAGATAACATCTGAGAAAATTGAGCAGATGATTGTTGTAATGGCTGAAGCAAGGGTTGCTAGATGGAAGGAGCAGACAACTGCTGTTGGCCTGCCATGATAGAGACAACTTGCTTTTGTGAGTTTTGAGGGGCTTGTTGTACTATAGTAGAGCAGCTCTACTAGACTTGAGGCTGAGAAATTGGCAGCTGACCACTCAATCCAAATGGTTGTTGCGATGGCAGAACTTGACTAAAGGATGGACCAGATAACCAACGGAACTGCCCATCCAAGTTGTATTGCTTTATGAGGCCATGCATCTTCTCAATCTCTTCTATTTCTTCCCTGTCGTTGGACTTCTTCACATCATTGTAACCAGCAACAACAACAAGGTTTGCCAGTTCCCTTAGTCTGAAGTTCCTACCATAGAACTCAACCAGACCTGTTATGTTTTTCATTCGATCAAGCCACGCCATGGAAAAGATAATGGGCTTTGAGTGATCTCTTAAAGTACCAATGCATTCATCATTCTGCTTTGGGTCATATAAGAGCTTTTCAATTGAACCATGTAGAGTAGTGGGCCTCTTTTCTTTATCTGAGTATGGGAAGTAAATAGTCATATCTGCTCCTGGAGAGACAATGTTGAACTTTGGATAAAAAACATCAGTGCCATGGACAACTCGGTACAACCCCGGAAGAGTGAAAGAGGTGTGGCTCCCATACTGCCCAACAATATTGTTGGTTCCTGCAATCTCTTGGTATGTACTTGTGATGATAAAATCTTGTAGCTCAGTAGCAATTTCACTTGATACATCCTCTGCGAATTTCTTCAGGTATGGCCATACGTCAAACCTTGAGATCCATTTCCTGAGAATTCCTTTTTCAGTCCTAAAAGGCACCCCCAAAATGTGCGTATTTCCTGTCCCACTGATCCTCTCTAAACGTTGATGGCATGTTGTCCCATTTCGCTCCTCTGCCTTTGGAGCTTTGGGGGGATTTTTCTATGCCATGGGTAGTAAGGTATAGCGTATACCCTCCTTTTTGAGTTGGTATGTATTCTTCCTACCCATGTGCCTTGCATCTGTATCAAATTGCCAAGGCCTACCCAACAAAATATGGCAAGCATCAATGTCTACAATATCACAATATACTTCATCATTGTACTTACCAATAGAAAAGAGTACCTTGCAGCGTTCCTCCACTCATACGCCGCCTCCTTCCTTAATCCACCTAATTGTGTATGGGTTATGATGTTTTTTAGGAAGTAATTGTAACTTTTGTATGACATCCCTGCAAATAATATTTTCTTGACTGTCACTATCAATAATCAAATCAAATAATTTACCCTTGACAGTACATATAGTACGAAACAATCTATGCCTTTGAGAAGTATCTTTATTTTTCTGGGACAACATTAATTTTCTCACAACACAGGTATACTCTTCATGTTCGTATGGACCCTCTTCATCTTCCTCATCAGGTCCACAGTATACTTCCTCCTCCACATCTTCTTCCTYCTCCCTTTCTACCATATTAACTGCCTTCCTCCTGGGACAGTCACTGGACCTATGTCCAACCTCATTACATTTAAAGCATTTAATAGGAGCAGGTTTTGCATAGGGATTACTGGGCTTAGGAGGGTTGGAAGGGTTACCTCGAGTATGTCCTCCTGTGGTAACCTTACCGGCGTTAGCTGTACTTGCTGGGTGAGAAGGCTAAACTGCCGGGACTGATTTGTTCCTGTCGATAGTTGCCGGTCTGTTGTCGCTCCTGCTGTACCGACAATAATTATCACTACGTGCCTTGTCTTGGAACATCAATTATGCTTTCAAGGCTAGGTTCCTTGCTTCCTGCACACTGAGAACCATCTGTACATAAATTTTATCTCTGATAGATGGTCTCAAACCGCTCAGATAACGGGCTACCTGATGGTTATCACTTTCAGATAATTGATTTCTTTCAGCTAATCTTAAAAATTCAGATGCATACTCATTAACACTATGGGCACCCTACGCACACCATTGGTAAGATTCAAACATGTATTGTTCATAATCTGGGGGTAAAAATCTACCACTTATAAGCTGTTTCATGCGCCTCCAGGTTCGAACAGGACCCCTTCCTTCTCTGATCTAGGTCTCTCTTAGGCGTTCCCACCAAACAGATGCGCCTCCCTTTAATCGGAAAGCTGCCAATTTTACCCTTCGTTCCTCTGGTATCTCCATGTACTCAAAGAAACAATCGACTTCTGTGATCCAATCTAGAAGTCCCTCTATGCCAAGATCTCCACTAAAAGTAGGAATATCTACCTTGAGTTTAAATTCATCATTATTCCTATGGGGATGGAAATTACCTTGATTGTGCCAATTTCTGTCGTTTTTGTCGTTGCCGGGAAGAACTGGAGCACCACAAAATTCTAAATCATCTTCACTGTCGTCGTCAAGAACTGGACGTCGGAATGCAGTATTGACGGGTGGTCTGTCGTGGTCGTCTCCTTCGATCTGATGTGGATTTTCCCGGTTCCGTGTAACAATCTCCCGTAACAAGGTTCGCAGTTGTTCAGCCATCTTTGCCAACTGCTGTTCGATGTTACGTGTGGCCGTGCGCTGTTCTTTAATTGCTCTCCAAACAGCTGTGAACCCCTGATCTCCGTCACGGGGTGGGTTGCGACTGCTACCGTCTTGGTTGGCCATCTGACTGGGCGAACAACCTGGCTCTGATACCACTTACGTAGCGTGGAAGCAATAAACCGGACTGGCTATGCAAGCATCGAGCGAACCAAGTTTCTAGCGAAACAAGAAAGAGAGAAAATCTCTAGAGGAGAGAGAAAAGGTGGCGATAATTGAAGAGAAAATCTGAAGTGTGTATTAACTGAAAACAATAGCAGTATTTATAGTACATCTGGAAATTATAGAATAACTAAGAGAGAAAACTGTAGTTGATCTAAACATCTCAATTTCATAGCTGGATCGAACTCTTTTTGCTCTTGGTCTTGATAGGATCAAACTCTCTGGCTGGATCTCCACCGTTGGATCTCCTTGGATCTAATCCATGAATCTTGGGAGTCTTGGATTATCTTGATCTCTGGAAGTCTTGATTATCTTGAATTCTTGATGGATCTTGTTTCTTGAATTATCTCTTTCTTAGATTATCCTTTGAATATCCTTAAATCTTGGGATAATCTTGACTTATCTTGAATCTTCCCTTGAATCTTGGGATAATATTGGATTCTTGGATTTTCTTGAGATAATCTTGAATTATTGAATTATCTGAATTCTTGATTTATCCTTATCCTGCAAGCTTCCTATCCTATGAACTGCCGCACATATGGTGAGATGGGCGATGAGATGGGCCTCCATTATAGAGACAATAAAAAGAATTATTGATGAAATAAGACATAATTTGGGGAATTATCAATTTTTCTCACATATGTTTGTAAAATGGGAAACAATGATAGTAATAGATGAAAGAATATCACACAGTAGAAGTAGAAGGAGAGGGTATTGTATTATAGGTGAGTGTTTTAAAAAATAGAATAAAAAACAAATAAAAATTTGTAAGATAGGTAAAGTAAAGATTGTCTAGATGAGTTTAAGGACGCATGATTCAATAATAGAAAAATGAACAAATCAAAGTGGTGAAATAAGATTTATGTAGCCCAGCCAATATATTTGGGAGGAGGCTTGTTATGTCGAACTGAATACTTGTATGAATTGTTTGGGGCTTAGAAAATGATATGAATTGTTTGCCAAGTTTTTTTGGGCAACCCAATCCTAACTTATAGAGTTAATTTATATATCCCATCATCTCCTGAATTAAGTGGGGTCGTTAGTTGGGTGTAAAGATGAAATACCAAGCTGACAAGGGTCTGAGAGCCCAGATTTTAAGAAATAAAAGATGTTTTGGAAGTCAGGTCCATATCCAGCCCACCCTCCCAGAAACCCAGGTAGCAAGCATGGAGACCTCTCTAATCCCCAGGGTTTAAAAATTTTAATCCAACGGCATGAGGTTGAGAAAGATCAATAGTGTTGTACCACTTAAAAGAAAGACCCCAGCTCGAGTTCAACTAATCTACTTAACATCCATCCCTATCTCACAAAGGATTGTCTCATCTGAGACACCAATCAAATGGTTGAAAGCAGCCCATCTTGTAGAGAGGACCCTCGAATCCCAATTCCTAACCCAGAAAACAACCCAACGTCAGGTGACAATTACAGTTGCTGAGAAAAGTGAAAGAAAAAGGAGGAAACAAAATGAAAAGCGTCGATATTTGATTTTGACTGCCGACAGGAAACAGTGAAAGAAAGTTAGACGAGGAAGTTGTGGTCAGTTTACGGTCAGCATCTGGCTTCAACACGTTCTGTCCTCCCCATATCCTTTTCTATCCCACCATGGCTTTGAATCTCTCACTCTGTCTCTCTTTGATGGGTCGACTGTTCATAGCTTTATGCCTTTACTGAACAAGAGACGGTCCAGTCCAGTCCAGTCCTTGCTCTTGTGGGGTCCATTCATTGTCCAGGAGAGATATTTAAATGGGATCCGTGAACTGTGGTGGGCCCATGGGCCATCGGGATGGACATTGGACAATTGGATATCACGTGTCATACAATGCCATTTGTAGGGCAAATCCACAGTAAGCAAGGTAGACTTCACATCAGTCTTGACTCTTGAGGGACATTCTTAATTCTAATCCACTGTCTTCACCGTCGCATGGCTATTAATTAATCCACCTTCTCTTATCTCTTATGTTTAAAAAACAAAAAACAAAAAGCAGTAATCCATTCTTTGGAATCTGGCTCTGGCAAATCATGGTTGGTTGTCTCCTGGACAATCTTGTCTAGGGTAATGCCAGAGGCTTTGTTTGGCTCCTTTGCATGATTTCTACTTTCTAGGATGGTTGCTACAAGTTGCATGAATAAAAATTCTTTGTGTGGGTTGGACCAGACTAGGAGCCGCCCCAAGCCCACGAGGAAGACCCAACAAAGGCCCATGTCTCAAAAATCAAAACGAGCCAGACTGGTTTGGTTAAGTGAGGTCGTATAAATCAAGCTGGGGGCGAAATTGTACGAGTGGTGAATCTGCAATTTTCGATTAAAAAACACTCTTTTATTGTTTTGTTTTGCAGTGGGAACAGAGAAGTCCAGGTACCTTCAATTCTCATCATGTGATACAGAGACAAGGCCTTGTTTGTTTTAACGTAAAATGGATGGAAAAATGTTACAGTGGGAATTTTGTTTTTGTTTCTATTTACATCAAAACAAATTAGAAGGGGCAGAAAACAGTGTTTTTCACTAATTATGCTTAAAATACTTCCAAGAAAACAGTGTTTTCTTGCCATTTACGTACACTAAGTGCAGTCAAAAGAAATGTAACAAGTTAAGAACCCATTTCCAAGAAATTGTCTGTTTCTATCAATTCTTCTGCCAAACTACACCTCATACTATACTGTATGGATTGGACAGCAGGCAGAGCTTATGGTGCATATATATGACATAATTTCAGATTTTCAGTTCATTGAGGACCAGTTGGGGTCTTTAGAGTTAGAGACATATCCTTTAGTTCTCCATGAACTAAACGCCCATAAAGGCCCAAGCTATCTTTTATGTGGTACTATTATGACTGTGAGGTCTTTGGTTAGAGAAGGCCGGATTCACTTTGAGAGTCCAACAATATCAATGTAGATGATAATCTAACATAGTCTAAATTTAGGTCATGTATTAATCTACATAATTATCATTTATTGTTACAGTAGAACAAACCCAAGATTTGAAAATAATTGGCAAAGAATAAAGAGAAAAAACAAAAGAAAAAATAGCACAACAGAGGAACTCAAGAAAGCATACACAGATTTATCTGGTCTAGTTTATAGCTTATTCGGTTACACCTATGGGTGAAGGAGAAGCAGAAATCCACGATGAAAAATGCAATGGAGAATACAAATTTGTAAAATCCCAGTCTCACAGAAAACCCTAATGCGGGTTGGGACATGAAGTGACCTGCAGCAAAGAGTTCCACGCACAAGCTCTACAACCTAGATTCAAATTAAGGGCACAAATCTTAGATTCAAGCCCATGCCCACCATGACCTGGGCCCAAGTTGTTTTCGAACCGAAACCCAACAACGAAGTCAAGGTCAGGTTGAAGTAGGTTTGGGGCTTCAGCTTGAACATAACTTAATGGCGTCCCTTGTGAAAGAAAACTTTTCGAGTTCAAAATAGATTAGATTGGAGGTTTTTGTGGTGTGGGATGACAAGTCCGAGCCTGGACGAGTTACGGTTAGACCATCCATATGTTTCATTTTGAATATATTTGGCATCGATGCAGCATCGTTTTCTGCCGCTGATGTGTGGGTTGGAAGCACCGTTTTCTTAGAAAATGGTGTCTATTTTGTTCGAAAACTTTGCTGTCAGGTAGGATATTTTTTGGAACAACAACAATGTTTTCTATTTGGTTTCAATGTTACAGGAAACGTTTTCAGCACTGGTACCCAATATCAAGTGCCACGTCATTGCCACCTCACGCTCATGTTGGCAGCAACGAGCTGCAGCTCTAGGAAATGCCAAACTCGGCATTGTTCCAAGCCATGCCTTTCCAATTTTCAAGGTGTGGTTTAAAGCACCATTTTTTTATAGAAAAACGGTTCTAAAAAAACACCCATTTCCTGGAGCACAATTTTTTCCGATGTGGCACTGATGTAGTACCGTTTTCTGGAGCAACAACAATGATACCTGATGAAGGGAAATTTGGCCCGACCTCGCGATCGCCCGACACGTGGCAAAGGCAGGCAGCTCGGGACAGTAGAGCACCCAAAGCGAACATCGGAAGCAAGTCCAAACTCACTACCAAAACCCTAGCTCCAGATCGCTGTGTTTAGTCCGAGCTCCTTGTTAAGAGCGAACTCCCTGTTAAAGGTCCTAGCCCCCTAAAACCCGAGCTCCCCAAGTCCTAGCTCGGTACCAGGAGCCCGAGCTCCCTAAAACCCGAGCTCCCTAAAGAACCCGAGCTCCCTGAAGAACTCGGGCTAAAGAACCCGAGCTCCCTGAAGAACCCGAGCTAAAAAACCCAAGCTCCCTAAAGAACCTGAGCTTCCCAAGTCCAAGCTCCCTACTAGGAGCCCGAGCTCCCTGATAAGAGCGAGCTCCCTGCGAGGAGCACGAACTGTACTGGGCCCCAAGCCTCACGAAGCTGACCCGAGCTTACCCATGGCAGCTCGGAGCATTCCAAACCGAACTCAAGGCACCTCGCTCGCCACTCCAACACCACTTCCAAAACACCAGCCCGCCAGACGTACCCGATGCCAAGGACGTCCCCATCCACGGGCGGCGTACCTGACTGATTTGGGATCTAACGCCTGACAGCCGCATCTCGAACGGCTTCCTGCCACCGCCACCTGCAAYCGTCGTCACTAGCCGCAGAGACGGCTCCGACAGAAGGAACAGTGGCAGTTCTGCCCGACCAGAGGAAGTGACACCCGAACTGGCAGGAGTTCAGAAGTAATCATG
>NW_010729392.1:333417-369824 GCF_000365185.1 Nelumbo nucifera
CTTACGCCGGGTTCTCCCCGGAGCTTCTCTTCTCCCATTTCAGGTTCCTGTTACTCACTCCAGAGGCGAGATCGTCAATAGCTAAGACCGGCCAGATTGTGCTTCATCAATACCAAACAGACGCTTTGATCACCTTTGCTATCCATCATCTTCAGAGCAGTTATGGCACCGTTTGGCATTGTTCTTCCTTATTTCTGTTCCAAAGGAAATTCCTATTCCGAAACAGAAATTCTGTTTCTGGTTCTTAATAATTGAGGCATTTGGTAATCTATTCCTGAGAAATGTCATCCATACTTAAACAATTTTCGAAACTAATAAAATATTTTTAACTAATAAAAAATAAAGAAAAGGGTTAACTTAAACAACATTAGGGGTGCAAAAGGATCGGTTCATGATCCTTTTGTTAGAAGCTGGAGATAATTGTCTGAAGCTGGAGTCAATTGTTAGAAGCTGAAGATCGAGGTTTATGAGTTGTGCAAAACGCGCATGTTCTTGAGGAATGGTTCTAGAGAAATGACAATTTCGTCATTTGTTAGGAACTAGCATAAGGGTACGTGTATATAATGATAGAAGTTATTAATATAAAAAATCATTTTCATAAATTTAAAATAAAAAGAAAAGTCACATTATATTTTTTTCATAATCATAAGGTACAAATATTATTACAATTTCAAAGAATAACTGATTTATTTGATAATTAGTTTAATCAATGATTATTAATAAAATATACAAAAAAACAAAATCTAGAGAGTTGATAATCACTTTTGTTACATAAAAAAATAATGTTATAATAAAGTAAAAATAAAATGTAATAATGAATTGGGTAAGCATTAATTGTCTTTTACATTTTACTTTCTCATAGAGTTTTTTATTGACAACTACAACAAAAAATAAAATAGTTTCTTAAAGACAAGTAATTTGCACGTATAAAAGATAAATGCAGCCTTAATATGTTAGTATTTGATGTGGGCTAGCCAGGCCCAGCCCATTACGGATTGGGAGGCTCAGCCCACTGACGCCTAACAACGCCAACCACAGTAGGGGAAGCCCTGCTACCTTCGTACGGAGCCAACCGCAGAACAGTTAGGCATATTCGCAAGGATTTGTCGCTGATTTCATACGGCCCTCATCTGGTGCGTTCATCTCCACTTACCTTCAGCTTGCTTAAGTATAAATATGAGTGTAAGCACCCAATTTTTGCTTGGTCCCTTTTCTAACCCATTTCTCATACTCCAAATGCTTGATCAGACCTCACCAATCTTTTTAGAACATGCTAAAACCCTAGGAAACCAAATGTTAACTCAAATACCATCAAATCTATCGTTAAATCCATAAGATTCCCTTTCAACGGTCCCGATTATGCCACATCACCATACCCGTTACCTGATCAAACCCCATCACATGAAACCAAACCTTCAAACAACCAATCACACTAAATTTCAGCCATAAATTCTTTGATTTCACCATTCATTCATAAGAGATTCCATTCTGACACATTTTACACTATGGTACCTCTTGATAAAAAAAAACCTATGACCCACACATCTTTGAGATGACCAAACCTTCTCCACAATCTTGTAATTCAAATCCATGCCACTTTACCAAGCTTAAACCTAAAACTCCCTCATTTACCCATTCATTAAGCCAAGGTTCCATTTTAAACCCCCTCATTAGCCGAAAGACCCACGAAGTAATTTCCCAAAATTCCAACACCATTAAAACTATCAGACACCCCAAATACCCTAAGATATCCATCACCCAAAAATTAGATCCAGAAATCCCTATTTTACCCTTTGTATACAAAGATTCCAAATCAACAACTCTCGTTGTTCATTACACTCAAAATCTTAGATTTCGATCATGACACCTCTCCCAAGACATTCAAACCTTCCCAAAATCTTCAACAACCACTTGATTGACCACCGACCAAATTTTTGACCTTAAAATGTCCATTTTGCCCTTYATCTAAAAAGATTTCAAATCGACAATCATCATTAGCCACCACTCTCATAATCCAAGATCTTCATCGAGATACTCCATCCAAGACCCTGAAACCTCCATCAACTTCCTGATCAACCATTCACACAACTTCAGACCTCAAAATACCCATTTTGCCCTTTATCCAAAAAGATTCTAAATTGACGATCTTCATTAGCCTCCATTCTCCAAATCCAAGATCTTCATGTAGGCACATCATCTAAGACCCCCAAAACCTACCAAAACCTCCATCAACCATCCATCCAACTTTAAGCCTCAAAATGTCCATTTTTCCCTTTATCCAAAAAGATTCAAACCGACAATCCTCATTGGTTACGGCTCTCTAAATCAA
The DNA here is from genome assembly GCF_000365185.1 of Nelumbo nucifera. The sequence goes on from NW_010729392.1 coordinate 335,747, forward strand.
AGATCTTCATGAGACATACCATCCAAGACCCCCAAAACCATTCAAAACCTCCATCGAACCCCTGATCGACCATCCACTAAACTTCATACCTTAAAATGACTATTTTGCCCTTCATTTAAAAAGATTCCAAATCAACGATCCTCATTCACCGTTACTCCTCAAATCCAGGATTTCCATCACGACACAATAACAGAGACCTTCAAACTATACCAAAATCCTCATTAACCTTTTGATCGACCATCTGTCAAATTTCAAATTTCAAAATGACTATTTTACCCTTCGCTTAAAAATATTCAACATAGACCATCTAAATTGCCCAATATGCTCCATATTCAAGTTGTTTGTCACCTTGCATCATCCAACACCTCCAAACCCCATCAAAACCTCCCGATCGATGATCCATCACATTTCAAACCTTAAAATGACCATTTCGCCCTTCATCCAAAAAGATTCTAAATCGACAATCTTCGTTGACTGCCACTCTCCAAATCAAAGATATCCATCATTACAAATCATCCAAACATCTTCAAATCCCACCAAAACCTCTCGATCGATGATCCATCACATTTCAAAACCTTAAAATGACCATTTCGCCCTTGATCCAAAAAGATTCTAAATCGACGATCTTTATTGACTGCCACTCTCCAAATCAAAGATATCCATCATTACACATCATCCAAACATCTCCAAATCCCATCAAAACCTTCCGATCAACGATCCATCACATTTCATACCTTAAAATTACCATTTTACCCTTTGCTTAAAAAGATTTCAAATGTATTATCTTTATTACTCGATATGCCCCAAATTTAAGATATCCACAGTTATGCATCATCCAACACCTCCAAGCCCCATCAAAACCTCCCGATCAACGTTCCATCACATTTCAAACCTTAAAATGACCATTTTGCCCTTCATAAAAAAGATTCCAAATTAAATCAATCGACCACAAGAGAAGTTCATCTCGCTCAAGGTCTGTCAAATCAAATATTTCAGCAATATCTTCTTCAACCTACTTCATCACCAAGTGTATGTCAAAAGGCCACAAAGAGGTGAGTTGCTCACTTCAACATTTTTTTTATTTATTTTTATGGTTCTTTTTTTGTTCTTTATTTTTGTTTTGTATCTTCTTTTGATTTTTACCCATATTCTTGGTAACCTTTTTTTTCAGCATTGCGTATGCCTTCTTTGAGTTGTTCCATATTGGTTATAAGAAGTATTAACATGGCTTGTTAGTTAATTTTCTTGAATATTTTATGTCTTTTTGTGTTTATGTAGTTTGATTTGAATCAGTTTCAGCATTTTAATTCATTCATTTGAAGAGCTTTTCAATTCATTCTAGTCTTTGATAAATGAATACGCTTATTGGAATTATTTGTTTGTTTGTTTGTTTATTCTTCAAAATTTTATTAATGTTCTACGTAGTTTCTTATTTCGATTTGGTTTATTTTGTAGATTGGGTGATGTTTGACATTCTCTTTTGCTAATCTCTTGATAGTTAGGTGTAGAAATCATTGGAGATATTTGTTGATTGTTTTGGATAATAACCCGATTTTCTTTTAGTATTTCTTCAAGTAGGATTGGTATCATTGCTGAAATCTTTCAATTCCATAATGTTCCAATTCAGTTTTGTATAGTTAAGTGGATTGTGCACATTGGAATTAAATGTGGAATGTTAGAACAAGGTGTTTTGTTTTAGCTTCCTAATTTATGTTAAATTTGAATTATTATTATTTGTACTTTTGCTTCTTCATTCTCTTTTAATCTTATGTTGGAGGTTGTTTTAGATGAAATTGTTTGTAGGGGATTATCTCCCTTGTGGTTTGGCTCATTCCATTTGCTTAGTAGGAATGAGAGGAACCTTAGATAAAGAGGGAGCATGACATGTAGTTTGTCAGCTCCTTTGCTCTTTTAAGGGCTTCTCTTATTCAAATGGGGAATGAAAAATGTTCAATAACTTGGGAAATAACCCCACAATGACCATCATCTTTGGTAGGCAAACTCACTAGCAGTCTTGTTGGCATAATCCTTTTAGTTTTTTTACTTAATTATGGGAGTGGTACTACATGTTGAATATGGGAGAGGGGTGCCTAACACCTTCCCTCTCTCCCCTAAAAAGTTCCTAGAATAGTTTTAATTTGGGGCACATGAGAGTCTTGTTTTGTTTCTTGAATTTGGGAGGCCCATCACTCCCATGTTCTTTGTATTGATAGGTGGCAGCTCCATACCATTTCAGCCATGGAGTGAACCCCAAACTCAATTTGGATGTTCACAATGAGGTAACTCTCCCTTGACAAAGGATGGAGATCTCGGAATTCTGATACAACTCTCTCATTTACTCCCAACATCTACCTTGCTTCCTTAGCATTTACTCCTGGGGACACAGTGCATCCGAGGACTATCGTCGAGGCCTCGTCTCATACTAACTTGAGCGTCGGAGCTTCCGCCTCGGGTCTCCACTTGAGGCCTCTGACACCTCTTATTTTGCAGAACCTCGGATCTCTAGGAACCTCGTTACTGAGACGACGACCTACAGTCCTCGGCTTCTACCATACTCAGAAGGGAGCACCTCTTCTCGGTCTACAGTCTTCGGCCTCGGCTTACCCTCTTTAGAGTCCTCAAAGCCTTCAGCATGCCTTAAGAACTTGGGAGTGAATTTACCTTGTTGCCCTTGGCTAATCCGAGCCGCAGCAATTGGTGTCGTCCCGTGGGAACCGTTGCTAAGACGATTCCTTAAAAAACAAAAAATATATATAATTTCTAAGCCCTCCTAAGTTCGAAAGCCATGGTGTGAAGAACTAGGAATAACCAAAACTTGGTCACCTATGAGCAATTTCAGGCTGTCCTTGATCATTTGGACTACCTTACTCAGTGCATGGAAGAAGTCTGCCCTCGAGTAGGAGGTCCCTCTTGAGGCAACCGCCCCACTAGGTTGTCAGAGGATCAGGGCCAACGCGGGCACGTCGAGCCCTCAGCTCTCAGCCAGGACAACAACTTGCTGGCCGAGCAATTGAAGTCGGGCAATAACCGACCCCCCAGTTCACCTTGGAGTAATGTTCGACTTCCCATCCAAAGGGAAGAAGTGCCCGCTCGATTCGAAGACAGTCACCAGCCTTCGGAGCAGCACTACTGCCGCCAGAGGGAGGTTCCCAGGGACAACGGCGGACACTTCGGCCGCCCCAGAGTTTGCTCCTAGGGTGAGAGCTAACGTCACACCACTCCACCTCCTGTCTCGGACCTCCGAGATGTTCTGGACGATCGTCGCGCCTGAAGAGGAGCACATGACCTGGCCTCAGAGTACTCGAGAATCTAAGCTGATACCCAACGAGTCTGTGAAGACAGAAGTGGAGCCTACGCTTTCGCTGACCCGGGGCTTGGCGAGTTACGAGCTGAGCTTGGGTCCATCAAAGACAAGCTTTGCCAAGTCAAGGAGAGCCGAGCTGATGCCTCAACTAGTCACGACAACTCCGCCGGCCGCATGGACGCATTCACCCTAGAGATCATTTCGAAGCCTCTCCCCCCACACTTCAAGGCTCCTACTTTGGAGATGTACGATTACTTCTCGAACCCTAATGACCACCTAGAAAGTTTCTGAGCACTCATGATACTCTATGGGTATTTCGATGCCTTGACGTGCCGAACTTTCTAGGCCACCTTAAAGGGGGATGCGTACCATTAGTTCTCCAACCTCCCCCTGAGGTCAATCAGTTCGTGGGAGTAGTTCGCCAATATGTTCCTCACCTGCTTCATCAGCAGCAAGTGGTGTCAGAAGAGCGTCGTCTCCCTCATGTCCATTAAACAGAAGCCAGGCAAGAGCTTGCGGTCTTACATTGACCGCTTTAAAAAAGAAGAGCTCGAGGTTAGGGACCTCCTCGACCCCATGGTCTCAATGCATGCCGCCATCAATGGACTCTGAGCTAGCTCTGCCCTCAAGTGTTCGGTCACCAAGACCCTGCCGAAGATGAAGCTATAATTTCTCAAAAAGGCCCAAAAGTACATTGCGACCAAGGAGGCTTCGGCTGGGGACCACCAGGAGGAGACCGAACGCAATGGCGAACCCTTTAGAAAGAAAAGAAAGAATGAAGATCGCTGCAGTGATGGCAGCAAAGATAACAGGAAGCCATCGGCCTTGACCATGACTTACAGCCAGTATACGCCACTCAACTCCTCCCGGACCCAGATCCTGATGCATATAGGCGAGGAGAACTTCATGAAGTGGCTAGAAAAGATGAAGAGGAACCCATAGATGGGAAACCCCAAAAAGTAGAAGAGTTCAAGGTTAGGGACCTCGACCCCATGGTCTCAATGCATGCTGCCATCAGCGGACTCTGAGCTGGCTCCGCCCTCAAGTGTTTGGTCGCCAAGACCCTGCTGAAGATGAAGCTATAATTTCTTAAAAAGGCCCCAAAGTAAATTGCGGCCAAGGCGGCTTCGGCCGGGGACCACCAGGAGGAGACTGAACGCAACGGTGAGCCCTTAGAAAGAAAATAAAGAATGAAGATCACCGCAGTGATGGCGATGAAGATAACAGGAAACCGTCGTCCTTGACCATGACTTACAGCCAGTATACGCCACTCAACTCCTCTCGAACCCAGACCCTTATGCATATAGGCTAGGAGAAGTTAGTGAAGTGGCCAAAAAAGATGAAGAGGAACCCCAAGAGGGGGAACCCCAAAAAGTACTGAAAGTTTCACCGCATTGTCGGTCACGACACCAAGGACTGTTATGAGTTGAAAAACGAAATAGAGTCCCTCATCTGCCGCGATACTTGAAGCAGTTCATCGGAGGTGAAGCTAGTGCTTCGTCCTCCCGGCAGCAACAACAACAGTAGCAGTAGCACCAACAGGTCGCCGGAGTCATTGACATCTTCGTCGGGGGCTCTGCCTTGGGTGGTGCCTTGGCTTTGGCTCGCAAGGCCTACACTAGGCAGTTGAACGTCCGAGGGCCAACCCCCAAGAGGCCAATGTAGCACGAGGACCTCTCCTTTATGGACGAGGACCTTAATGGGATTACAGTCCCCCATGATGACGCGTTGGTGATTTCGGCCGTAGTAGCTAACTTCTTGGTCAAAAGGATTCTCGTCGACAGTGACTCCTCAACAGGCATCCTCTTCTACGAAGCCTTTGAAAAGATGAAGATAGTGCCAGAGCATCTTCAACCAGCTAAAGTCCCACTAATCGGGTTCTCCAATAATGTCGTTAGGTCGGAAGGAAAGATCACCCTACCAATCACGGTAGGAACCGAGCTTCGGTAGGTGATGAGGATGACGAAGTTCCTTGTCGTGAGGATTGGCTTCCCCTACAATGCAATCATGGGGAGACCGACCCTTCACGCGCTGCGAGCTGCTATGTCCTCCTACCACCTTGCCGTTAAATTCTCAACCGAGCATGGTGTTAGAGTCGTCGGGGGGATCAGAATATTGCTCGTCAGTGCTATGTGGCGGCCCTGAAGGGCAAGAACAAAGAAGCATTGCCACTTGAGGGCATCGACCTGAGGGAGGAGTCGGCGAGCCGAGGCCAACCGGCTGAGGACCTCGTCTCGGTTCCCCTGGATGAGGACGAGCCCAAGAAGATAGTCTGTGTTGGGTCCAACCTTCCCTAGAGTGCCTATCTGAACTGGTAAGTTTCTTCAAAACTAACGCTGACGTATTCACTTGGTCTGCAACAGACATGCCCGGAATTGATCCTTCGGTCATTACTCATAGGCTGAGTGTGGACCCGAGCTCTAGGCCGGTTTGGCAAAAGAAGATAAACTTTGCACCGGAGCGATGGAAGGCCATAGGAGAGGAAGTTGACAAGCTACTCGATGCCGGATTCATCCTAGAGATATACTATCCTAACAGGCTATCGAATGTGGTTTTGGTTAAGAAAGCTAATGAGAAATAACGAATCTGTATTGACTTTACAGACCTTAACCGAGTCTGCCCTAAGGAAAACTTTCCTTTGCCAATAATAGACCATCTTGTTGATGCTGCAACAGGATATGAATTGCTTAGCATTATGGATGCCTTCTCCAGATACAATCAGATAAAGATGTATCCTAAAGACGAAGAGAAGACCTCGTTCATCATTGAACATGGTACATATTGCTACAAGGTGATGCCCTTCGAGCTTAAAAACACAGGAGCTACCTACCAGTGTCTCATTAATAAAGTGTTCAAGGATCAAATGGAGAGGAACGGTGAAGCATATGTAGATGATATGGTGGTAAAGAGCCTGAAAGCCGAGGCCCACACCTCGGACCTGGCCAAGACCTTTGACACTTTGTGAAAGTTTAATACAAAGTTAAACCCAACTAGTGTGCCTTCGACATCACTTTGGGTAAGTTTTTAGGCTTTATCATCACTCAACAAGGCATCAATGCCAACCCTGAGAAGATACATGCCATATTGGACATGGCACCTCCTCGGTCGGTGAAGGAAACCCAGAAGCATACTGGCCGTGTGGTGGTGCTCAACCGCTTCATGTCAAAGTTACCTAACAAATGTCTTCCCTTCTTTTGAGCCATCAAGAAACTAAAAGACTTCCAATGGATGGAGGAATGCCAGTGAGCTTTCGATGAGGTCAAGGAGTACCTTGCCTCACCTCCCCTCCTGACCCGCCTGGTCCCAAGAGAGACCCTATACCTGTACCTATCAGTCGGGGAGGAAGGAGTCAACTTAGTACTGATCAAAGAAGACGGGGCATAGAAATCGATATACTACGTCAGTAAGGTACTGTGCGACGCCGAAACCAAATACTCCGAAGTAGAGAAACTAGCCTTCGCTCTTGTGGTTTCAGCCATAAAGCTTAGGCCATCATGGTGTTGACAAATCAGCCCCTCAGGGTTGCCCTTGCCAAGCTCGAGACCTCAGGGTGTTTGATCAAATGGGTCATCGAGCTTTTCAAATTCGACATACGATAACAACCGAGGCACGCCATCAAAGCACAAGCCCTCATAGATTTTATGATAGAGTGCACCTTCAACTGAGGTCTCCCTTGGGCCCCTAAAGATGATCCAGAAGAAGGGCGCCTAGCTAGAGATGCTCCCCCTACTTGGAAGCTTTTTCTAGATGGGTCATCCAATGCCAAAGGAAGTGGCACTGGCCTTATCCTTCTCACCCCAGACAACTCAACCATCGAATACGCGCTGAGGTTCCACTTCCTAGCATCCAACAATGAAGCCGAGTATGAGGCCCTCCTTGTCGGATTGCAACTAGCAAAGGACCTCGACTCCTCACATATCAAAGTCTCCAGCAACTCTCAGTTGGTGGTCAACCAAGTGAATGGTGAGTACGAAGCCAGAGAGCAAAGCATGTCCAAGTATCTCGCCAAAATCCAAGATCTAGCCCACCATTTTTAGCGGCTTACCCTACAACAAGTTCCGTGAGACAAAAACACAAGGGTTGATGCCCTATCCAAGCTGGCAAGCACCTCGGGCGCGGTCCTCGGCCGCACGGTTCGCGTGGAGAAGCTACCTCGGCTGATCATTGATGAAGCTCAAGTACTACCAATAGAGACCGAGTCATCATGGATGGACCCCATCATTAACTTCCCCCTTATGGAACAACTGCTCGATGATAGGAACGAGGCTAGACGACTCTGACGTTAGGCAATCCACTATACCTTGCTTAAAGGAAAATTATATAGAAGATCCTTCACCCTACCTTAACTCTGATGCCTTTGCCCCGAGGAGGGGGAGTACGTGCTCAAAGAAATTCACGAAGGCATCTACAGAAACCACCTCGGCGGTAGGGCCCTCGCATAGAAGACGTTGAGGCAGGGATATTTTTGGCCAACACTTCACAAAGACGTAACCAAACTTGTGCGAAGATGCGATCAATGCCAGTGGCATGCCAACATATGCCATCATCCAGTGATAACCCTCTCAGCCCTCAACAGCCCCTAGCCCTTCGCTATATGGGGAATGGACCTCCTCGGCCCTTTCCCACAAGCAACGGGGGGTAGGAAGTACCTTGTGGTTGCTATGGACTCTTCACGAAGTGGGTCGAAGCTGAGCCCTTAGCCACTATCATAGCTCAGGAAATCCAGAGCTTCTTCTGGAAAAGCATCATCTGTCGCTTCAGCCTCCCTCACATTTTAGTCACTAACAACGGAAAGCAGTTCGATGACACCAAGTTTCGAGAATGGTGTGCCAAACAAATGTCCTAGCCGAGGTCACACATAGAACCATCTTATTCAGATTGAAATGGAAACTAGACTGAGCTAAGGACTATGGGCCGATGAACTGAACAACGTACTCTGGGCATATCGAACCACACCTCAGACGGCCATGGGAGAAACTCCCTTCGGCCTGACCTACGATACCAAAGTGGTAATCTCAGTAGAGATCGACCAATTGACGCTTCGAGTCAAAGCCTATAATGAAGCCCTAAGATCCAATCTGGATTTGTTGGAAGAATCCCAGGAGTTGGCGCAGATCAGGGTATCTGCCTACCAGCAACGCATGGCCCGCTACTACAACTCAAAAGTAAAGGAAAGACTCTTTTGAGAAGGGGACCTCATCCTCAGAAAGGTCAAGGTCCCCAAACCCGAAGTAGGAAAGCTGGGCCCCAACTAGGAAGTCCCCTATAAAGCCAAGCGAGTCCTCGGCCCTGGAAGATTTCACTTGGAACACTTGGATGGAAGACCCGTCCCCCGGACATGGAACTTGGAGAACCTCCGAATGTACTTTCAATGAATGTAGTTGCCTATGGTAAGTGATGAATGAATAAAGAAAAAAGCTCCTCTTCGCCCCAGATGTTGAATGAATGTGTGTCCTAACTTCTAAAAAACCCGCGACTTCGCGACCTGCTGACACATGAAACCCTCCTCCGAGAGATGAGCCCTCGGTATGGACTGATGCGGAAGACTATGATGACCCTAGGTTGAGCACCTCGCCAAAAGCATACATGCCAAGGCAAGCGAGGCCTTTTACGCCTCATCACCTCCTCGACGGATGGTGGCCCCCTCGGCACACCAGGGCAAAAGAGGCCCTACACGCCTCGTCACGTTTATAGAGTATGGTGAACCCCTCGGCTACCTATACATAGCGTAATAAAAATAGCGACACCAACTACCTCGATTGTTCACTTTGGCTCGAGTCCCCAGCTTCGCCGATGGAATGCCTTGGCCTCCCCTGAGGAAACACTTGGCGAGAAACAAGCCAGGTGAACTACACCCCGATGGTGCTGCCCCACCTTGGCTCCTCGTCCTCCTAAGTACCTCAGCAATATACCTCGGCTACGATGCCAGGTCACCTCGGCCTTTCCTAAGTTGACACTTAAGGAATTCTAGAGTCGAACGAGCCTCACTTTGAATGTGTGGCCCCGCCTTAGCTCCCAATGCCTTAATTACTTAAAGCGAGCGTGCAAACAAACTACGTATACTATGAGCCAACCATGCATGTTTTGTGTGTTGTGGTCCCATTGTTCGGAGGGGCAAGGTCCTCTCAAAGAAGAAGAAAAAAGAAAAAAGAAGAGAAAGGAGAAAGACACAACATACACAAGGCACAACACATGCAAAAAATGGCTTCATTCATCCTTAATTTCTTGTGTTGCCTTTACAAAAAAAGTTTTTGAAAGCCTCATAGGCCAAGTATATGTACATTTACCAAAAAAAAAAAAAAAAACAAACAACAGCTAAACAAAAAGAAAAAAAGGGGGGGGGGGAGATCCACGCCTAGGCTTCGCCACCGGTAGGAAGAGTGGAGTCATCGACAGGCCGGGCTTTGCTGGGTGCATCTAGGATTTTGTAGCCCCTTGACGTCAAAATTTGGCATAACCTCCAGGAGTGCCTTCTTTGTGTCTTCGATTCCGTCGAGGTAGGAGGCCGATGCGTATTCTGTAAGTGCATCCTGATAGTCAGAGGACTTCTTGTATGCCTCCACCGCTTTACCTCGGAAGCCCATCTTTCGGCCTCGGCTGTCCGCCTCTCCGCCTTAGAGACAATGCTCTCTAAATGGACTCTTTCCACCTATTCCTTGGAAAGACCTTGTTGCACCTCCTTCAGTTGAATTTCGAGTCACTCCCAAACTGAATGCTCATCCAAGAATGCCTTCCTAAACTTTTGGTATTTCTCCTCGGCGGTAGCAACTGTCTTATGGAACTTTTCTCGTTCCTTTTGGAGTTTCTCCTCGGTGGACTTTTTATCCTTCTCCACCTTATTGATGCGGGACATCGCCAGTCTCGTCTGGGTCCCTTAAACCGATGAAGTGCAGGCAAGCCTGCATCAGAACCAGTTAGTGAATGAAAGAGTAGGAAGAGACGGAAATACAAAAAACATACAAAAAATGTATGTCTTACCTCGGCCAGGTGGTACAGGCCCTCGTTGTAGATGGCCTTGGGGTCACTTTGTAGCAAACTGGTAGTGGTCCCTCGATATGGTCGCCTCGCTTACCAGGGCCTGACTGTCCCCCTCGTCCTTGATGGAGTCCCCTTCTTAGAGCTACCACTACGGATGGAAGATTTTATCGCCCCCCTTGGCTCTCTCGGGGAGCCCCTATACTGATGGTGGAACTGAAGATGGCTCGGATGGGTGCTCCTCGGGCATGGACCTCCTTGCTACTTCCTCTACCTGGCGATCCGCATTGGCCACCTTTCTCAAGGGCTCCTCCCTCGGCGTATCTATGGCAGGCCTCTTCCGGCCCGCCTCGGCCCATCCATGGGCCTCTTCAGCACCTCGGCCCCCTCGGTCGGCTTCTTCGATGCCTTTGATGTCTTCTTTGCCCCCTTTGAGGGCCTCTTCACCTCACCGGCAAGCTCTTGGAGTGCCACCATTGGTTGCTTCCCCTTGGCAGGAACCTGCTGATTTCCCCCCTTTGCCGTGATAGGGGGCAACCTCTTCATCAGGCCACTTCATTGTCTATCCTCCGACCTTCTTCCTGGCCTGCTTCGCCCGGGCCTTCTCGAGCAAGTGTTGCTTGGCGTCCAGTGGCACTTCTGCGAACAACAAAAGAAAACAATCAGTATAACAAGGCAAAGGCATGGAAGGCGTGCTAAGATGAGCTACGACTATAGCCTCTTTGTCTCGGAGCGGAGGGGAACATCTCTTGATGACTATGCAGCCCTCTCCCCAGTTGGACTTGAACCTCTAGCCTTCGGGCCAGGAGATGAAAAAGAACTTGTCCTTCCACACATGGACGGATGAGGGGTTGTGCACCGGCTTCCCTCCCCGAGGGTGGAAGTAATACATGTTGGCCTCAAAAGCATGCTCCCTCGGCGTGAACATGGTGCGGAATATCTTTAACGTCAGCTCTACACCCCGAAGTTGATCCCACACTAGCATTGCTACAATTGTTCTAAGGGCATTGGAGACGAGTTGACTGATAGTGATATTGTACTACTCTAGTAACTCAGAGATTAAGGGAGGGGAAACCTAAGGCCAAACACTAAAAAATGCTGGTAGACACAGATTTCTCCCTCTTTAGGGGTTCACAGTTGATCACCTACATCGGGGACCCTAAGATCATAGGACCGGGGTATGTGGAATCTCCTTGCTAGGGATTTGACCTGGCCCACATCCAAGGAGCTGTCAAACTCTGAGCGTGGGACACCAGCATTAGTTACCTTTCGGGCAACACTCCCTCCCTCCGGTCCAGCGGCGATCTCTACAACATCTTTCTCCTCGGAGAGAGGACACTCTTCGGGCTCCCTCGATGATGTCGAAGCTGTGCTTTCATGGGGAGAGTTATTGCCCCGATGGCAGCCCTCGGCGTTCCCCAAGGCTACCCTCTCTCTCAGCATGGCTACCTCCCGCCGAAGAGGAGCTATGGCCAAAGATCCTAAGGAGGAGAGGGGGGAAGGAGTTTCAGGAGAGCTCCCTCCCGAGGTGTTCGGGAGTTCATGGCATTCAGGGCCAGAGTCTGAGAACGACATAGTGAATTACCTAGACAGTGAAGAAGATGAAGACGGGGTGTCTTGAAGGATGGAGAACCTGGGAAAGTCCTGAAAGATCAAGAGCTTAGGAGTTGAGTTCACTCGATAACAAGGGTGTCTAAGTTCAAATGACGGGGAATGTCACCACCGGGGCCCCTATTTAAAGGAAAATGGACGACTCTCGTTGAATCCGATGGTTGAGGCACCTCCGCTTCCACCATCCAACCATGATGCACCACCTGGCGCTCGTCCTCAGAAGACAAAACGACGACTAAGCAACGACTCAAATCACTACGGATCCGACGGTCACGGAAACCCTCTACTTCTACAGACCAACTATACCACACCTCTCAGCGCATGACCTCAGAAGATGAAACGATGCTGGGTCAACCGCGATGCTCACCCACCGCAACCCGCAGGGCAAACCGCGAGGCCTACCCATCATGAGCCACTGGGTGGACCGGTCAACTTGGAAAACACATGCCTATCTGGGTGACCGTCCTCCACATGGTAGACCCCTGATGTGGCCTGACTGTATGTGATACGGACCATCCCCGCTAACTCGAGGCATCCATGCCACATGCATCTCCGAACCGACGAGGAGGAAAGATGCACACGAAGTGAAAAGCGATGCCACTACAGGATACCCCTCGGCTGACGAATCCAAAGGCAAAGCATTTGCTACTCCCAACGATCGAAGCCGAGTCCCTACCCCGACTATCATCTCCAATACTAACCTAAGCCAAGACCTCGCCTCGGCCTCGGGAGTGAGGGGCAAGTGATGTGGGCTAGCTAGGTCTAGCCCATTACAGACTGGGAGGCCCAACCCACTAACGCCTGACAGCGCCAGCCATAGCAGGGGGAAGCCCTACTACCTTCGTACGAAGCCAACCACGGAGCAGTTAGGTGTACTTGCAAGGACCCGTTGCCTGACTTTGTATGACCCTCATCTAATGCATTCATCTCCACCTGCCTTCAACTCGTTCAAGTATAAATATGAGATAACTCTCCCTTGACAAGGGATGGAGATCCCGGAATTCTGATACAACTCTCTCATCCCTGCATCTGCCTCGCTTCCTTAGCATTTACTCCTAGGGACCCAGTGCATCCGGGGACTACCGTTAAGGCCTCGTTTGCACATCCTCATACCTCACACCTCGCAGAAACTTGAACGTCAGAGCTTTTGCCTTGGGTTTCCACCCGAGGCCTCTGACACCTCTTATTTTGTAGAACCTCGAATCTCCAAGAACCTCGTTACCGAGATGATGACCTGTAGTCCTTGGCTTCGACCGTACTCAAAAGGGAGCACTTCACCTCGGCCTACAGTTTTCGGCCTCGACTTACCCTCTTCAAAGTCCTCAAAACCTTCGGCCTGCCTTTAAAACTTGGGAGTGAATTTACCTTGTTACCCTCGGCTAATCCGAGTTGCAACAGTATTGAATGTTAGATATAAAGAGATCATGGTGTGTTTGGTTCTTCAATGATACACCAAATAAATAAAGGAAGTTCATTAACATTTATGAGATTGGCAATGGGAAAAAAGGGTGTAGTATCTAATGGGAAATGCCAACTATGATGAATGTTAATTATAAAATCATAACCAACATTACAAGTTTGGTGGGTTCGGTTCTAGCAAACACATATTTGTGAACCTTGACATCTGTAATTAGTGGGATATAAATTTTTTAAACTTGCCTATTCTAGGCCATAATAGGTGTCCCAAAAAATATAGATTAACATCTCTTTAAAGAGAATTAAAGAACTACCAAAGTTGAAGCAATTCTATTGTTTATTTGATAGGTTTCAAAATTGAGTGATTAATTTTTTAAAGGCTTGAATTGAATCCCAAACAACAAAGTTGAACATCATTACATAGATGAGTTTTAAGTCTGAACTTCCATACAAATGAAATTGTATCACATACTTTTTACATGTTCAATACAAAAGGATAGGAGCAACCTAGTAGGTAAAATATTAATTTGTTTCTACTTCAAAATTTTTAAAAAGGAAAAATTTTAAAATCTTATATATACAATAAACTAATATAAATATAAATTTTTGAATTTGTCATATATAAATATATATAATATATAATATATTTTAAATTATATATTTTATATTTATATATAATTATATAAATTTTATATACTTAAATCAATATATATATATATATATATATATATATATTATAATCAAATTCAGATTTTAATTTCATTTACAAATCAATAGAATATAGGTGTAGGAAAAAGAGAATAATGCATTTAAGGCTATCAATGGGTCGGGTCCAATTATATCTAAAACTGGTTGGTTCTTGGGACAATTAGGTTTGATTTGATGGCACTGTGAAAAAAAAAACATGCTATATATGTAGCTCAAGTCGAGTCCAAGTTGGTTTGTGAGTAGAATTGGTTCCAAACTAATAATAATCGGGACAATATATTAAGAACCGAAACTGACCCATCATTTCTGGTTCTTGGAACCAAAATTGACCTAATTGGTTTGGGTCCATCAGGTCCATCACATCAGACCCAACCCATTAGGTGTCAATAGCATTCGAAATCTAATTTCTAATTTGAGATTCGACATAATAGAATTGAATTCGGATAATTAATACCATAATCAATCAAATTCAGATATCCTATTCATACCGTTTAAGTAATTGAATCGAATTCAGATATGACTTGATTTGATTTGATAAATATCTGAATTTGACCAATTATTTAATTTTTATATATAATATATTAAATACTTAAACATTTTATATAATATATATATATATAATATTTAGATTATATAATTTATATACTTTATATCAATAAAATATTTATTAATTATATACCTAAAATAATTAATCAATCAAATATAAATTAAATAAATTATTCAAATATTTAATCGAATTCAAATTCGAACATCGATTTTTAATATATGTTAGATGCCAAATCAAATGTAGATATTGAAGTTTCTAATTGAATTCGAATTTAGATATTGCTTGCTACAATTCGAATTTGATCCATACCATTGACAACCCTATTTTTTAAGAAGTGTAAAATGTGATGATTGGTGACAAATAAGGGAGTGCCAAACTATGGATATATGGACGCATGAATATGTATTAGTTTATTTGGAATTTTAAAAGCAAGCTTCGTACGAAATTATGTAAGTAGTGCTCCCTAACAAGTGCTCTTGCTTATGAGAGAGGACATCTTGGGTCCGCCTCAATGGCGTAGGTGTCAATCTATTTCTGTTTTGTAGTTTATTTCTTTTATAATATCAGGTTGAATAAAAAAATGTGTTATCCTAAAGGGTTTAAAAAAAAAAATCAAGTGTTATTCGAATGAGACCCACATATGACATAGAAGGAAATTAAGGATCTGTTTGGTTTGTAATTTGAATCGGAATTAAAATCTTTTAGAATCGAAATTGGAATGGTCCATTCTCATAGTCTGTTTGGTTCAGACAGGAATGAGAATGAGAATTGGAACCAGTAAGAATGGCATTTCATTCCCAAAAAAGGGGCAGGGAATGGCCATTCCCTCAAATGGGGAAATGCTATTCCATTAAGAATATGATTGGGATGCCAATTCTACCCAACCAACAGATGAAATTAGAATAACCCATTCCTGATTCTAGAGCCCTATTCCAATAAACTAAACAGGGCCCAAAACTCGTCACAACAGTTGTTACTATCGTAATTTGAATTGCATTGTGACTATGGTGCATTAACAAAGCTGTTACCAAAACGTCTAGTATCTGAAGACGGCTACCTGACATACCTGGGTGGCCGGGTCCAATTATTATGGCCAGATCCACAAATTTTGGAGTCCTTGTTACCCTATAGGATTTTTGTCAATTTTCACATATACACAGCTTTGGATTTAGTTTGAATGTATCTAGTCCGAACCTAACTGTTTGACACCCTGAATAGAGTGGGTAGTAAATTTTCTTTATTATATACATATATACATACATACATTTTGATATCTAGGTTTTATTATGAAAAATTTTTAGAAAATGCTCTTATGATTTCCAATAAATACTCATTGTTCCATCTTAATTTGGAACAAATACAAATGCGTATAATATAAATACATATAAAATACAAGGTTTTACACTCTACAAATTTGTATTTGTATTCCTTCAAAACTGAACCAGGAGAAAATGGGCAAAACAAGTTGTCCTATTTTGCTGCTATACACGATTAACCTTGAGTTTCAATCTCTCTTATTCATATAAAACAACAGGTTGGGATATTTATAGAAATATGTACTTATTCACCCAAATGTGGTTGCACCTTTTTTTACAGTGTTGCACTTAATTGATTCAACTCAAATCAAACTATATTTTGTCCCGGTTAGTGCTACAACTTGGGCGGCCTAACCACATCCAATTCTAATTTTTGCATGAGTCAGGGCTGAGTTTTTGGGCTGTGGGTTTTATCTAGGCCAGAAAACTTGGGCCTGATCTAAATTTGGGTTTGACTTTGTGCATATTTTTAATCAATTCAATTCCTAAATTGAACTATAAAGCTCAACAAAAGATGGATATACAAAAATATATTCATAATTTTTTTTATAAACTTAACCATTCTGTTTAAGTTCAACCAAGTCCGTCTCAACCCAATTCTAACTTCGAAGTCACAATTGGTAGATAGGCACTCAAGCACAGGAAGTTTTGGGCTCTGATGTCTGTTCATAGTACAAATCTGGCCCATTTTTGAACAGCCACAATAAATTGTGTAGATCCCCAGTCATTGACCAGTGATCACTTAGATTATTAGTAGTAGATTAATGAGACAAGTAGTGGTTACTTAAGAAATGAAAGAAGACAGGAATCAAATTGGAAATGATGGATGAAAACGCACATGGAATGGATGAAATTGTCATTTTCAATATAACTATAAGTATGTTGATAAGTATATGGATATGGAAGATGGAGGAATGAATTTATGGGGGGTAAAGAGTGGAAAGGTAAAATTTGATCATTAAGGAAACCTAAAGAGTAAAACTGTCATTTTTAATATAGGTGATAAGCATTAAATGAGAAAGACAAATCATTTTCTAATAAGCATTAAATGAAAAAGCAAAATTATATTTTTACCATTGGTTCTTCTTCAATTCAAACCTTAGAGACGAGGCATTTAAGTCTAGTGAAAATTTCAGAAGTCAATCACATCTATTCATACTCTTATAGATACTACAGATGCGTTTCTGCAGGGCTGTTTTCAATTTAGAACAGAATGTTTCTTCTTGTTATTCCTTTCCAAACAAGTTTCTGCTCCACGGAAGCATCCAGAACACCCGAAATGTTCCCGTGAAATGATGTCAAACGGGGCCACCACTAGTTTGCCTAACTCGGAGGTTTCATAAGACCTATAAACCCGATCCAGTGGGATTACTTGTTCCATGGTTTTGAAAACCAGACCATACTGGATGGTTGGACCGGTTGATCTAGGAATGGTTAGGCAATTAGTTTTGTTTCACCCTAAAACCATTCTTGGGCAAAAAACTGTTGATTTGGTCAGGGTCCTGCTGACCATTGATCTGAATAACGGTTTTTGGCTATTTTTTAATTTTAATTATTTTTTAATCAGAACAAGCTGTTTATTCTAACCGCACAGTCAAACTGTTCGACCGAGAGCCAGTCTCCAAAGCCGTGGTTTCTAAAAACGATCTGGAGACCAAAACAGTCAAGGGTCCGGTTACCAGATCGAA
The DNA here is from genome assembly GCF_000365185.1 of Nelumbo nucifera. The sequence continues at coordinate 353,312 of NW_010729392.1, forward strand.
CTATCTAATCGTTTGAACTGAACATTCAGCCCATTTTGACAAAAAATAAAAAAATAAAAAATAAAAATCGATTAAAACCATTCGAATGATTAACCTCCCGAGTCAGCAGTTTGCTGAACAAAATCAATGGTTTTGGGAAAATTTCTAGTTTTGGAGAAAACTGAAACCAGTCACTTGACCGGTTCCCAGTTTTTCCGGCCTGACCATTAGGTCTGGTCCAGTTTTGAAAACCATGTCCAAAACGGTTCCATATGTCTGATCCTGTTTTTAAAACCTTGACTTGTTCATCCCCAAATCAACACATATGGCTTTTTTATTTTAAAATTAAAAATAAAAATCACAAAAAAATCCCCTTTTAACTCTTAATTCTATCCGCAATAAAATCCATCATGACTTTCCCAAATTGTCAATATTTGACTATTTGTATTCTCTCCCTTCCTTTATGAAACCCCTTTTTCTCTCTCACATCATTTAGACCTATTAACTCCATGTAATAAAGTAGCAGAGGTATAAGTTTATGGGTTAGGTCAGGTTTTAAAGCCCAATCCCAAGACAGGCCTGTAACAATATCAAGGTAAAAGCCTAAATTTTTCAATTCAAGCCCACCAAGAACTCCATCCACACCTACCCACAAAACACTAGAGTCATGCATCAGGAATGTCCATGCATGATAATATACAAAGACAGGATAATGTTCCAGATGTGCGGTTGGGATGTCATATATGTGGGTAGGGTGCTTCTGTGTAGGAGATCTGACTGCTTTTCACTCGTGTTTTTTACTTTTTATCTTTTATTTTGATTTTATAGTAGATTGTATACCACCACTACAATTATAAAACTAAGGTTAATCTATTATGAAAATTAGGTGATATTTTTTTCTTTGGATTTTATTTTAATAAAAATATTAATTACCTAAACACTAGAAAATTAAACTACAGTTTATTGATATTTTATGACCTTTTGTTAGATCTTCTATTTTCTTCAAACATTTCTTCATTAATTGGCATGTACATAAAATTTTTCTTTTCAAAGTCTCCTGAATTCACTTTCAAAGGAATGTACTCTCATGGAAATTGCTAGGTGGTGTATTTATATAGATATCCTCATGTGTATATATATATATATGTGTGTTGGAACTAAAAATTCTGGGATGGGCTGAACAGTCATTTTCCCTTTTTTTTTGGATTTAGATTGCATTCCACAGAATTTTGAATTCCACTGAAACCGGTGAGTTCTTTGGTCCAAAATCGAGATATTTAGTTTCAGTTTGGAAGCAGTACAAATAGAGTGCAAAACTTAATATTTGGTACTGTACATATCTGTATTTGTGCTCTTTCCAAACTAGCCATAGAAGAAAAAAATCTTAGATTGAGGGATGGGAGTTGATCGCTAATTGTATGAAAAAATGAAGACATTAAAACTAGACTACGATGACTAATGACTATCATGTTTAATATCTGTGATTTGAAGCTTACTTTTGTCATACAAATGGAGGGGACCATTGCTTGACTCTCTGTTTCAAGTCCACGAAAACAATTTTCTACATGATGGAACCCTACATAACTTGATGGATAGCTACTCAATATAATTGAGGCCATAGATGGGGATCAGTTTCCAATCGCCAGGGTGTAAATTAAGAAGAGTTCACTTTCAACTTTTGAAAAATCAAGCAAAAGAATCCCAAGAGAATTGGACTTTGTTGCTCAATGACTTTGGATTCTTTTGCTTGATTTTTCAAAAGTTGAAAGTGAACTCTTCTTAATTTACACCCTGGCGATTGGAAACTGATCCCCATCTATGGCCTCAATTATATTGAGTAGCTATCCATCAAGTTATGTAGGGTTCCATCATGTAGAAAATTGTTTTCGTGGACTTGAAACAGAGAGTCAAGCAATGGTCCCCTCCATTTGTATGACCAGGACCAGGACCCTGCGACAGGTTGACTATGAGAACGACCTTGGGCTTACAGATAATTGCAACGCTCTGCAGTACTAAAAATAATGTAAAGCTCGAAATAATTCATTTGTATCGTCTCTAATGGCGTCTACGATTCTTGTTCTATCTCTACTACTTTCAGTATCTTCTGCTGTTGTAGGAGTTCAAGATGAAAACCCAAATTTGATAAAGTTGGGCTCGTCGCTCTCGCCAACCATTCAACCCAGCTCGTGGTCCTCACCTTCCGGTCGCTTTGCATTCGGCTTCTACCAACAAGGCAATGGCTTCTCCGTCGGAATTTGGTTGGTGGAAGACCCCGTAAACACGGTGGTCTGGACGGCAAAAAGAGACGATCAACCGGTTTCCTCGGATGCTACTCTGAACCTTACTACGGACGGGTGGCTTGTTCTCCGAACCGGTCAGGGTGAGGAGACGACCCACATCATCAATGCCTCCAAACCCGCTTCCTTTGCCTCAATGCTAGATTCTGGGAATTTTGTGCTCTACGACTACAACAATTCTTCAGAAATTATCTGGGAGAGCTTTGATAGCCCAACTGACACCATATTGGGTGGTCAGATTCTGATGTCGCGGAATAAATTGGTTTCCAGTGAATCGGAAACTGACCACTCGAGTGGTAGGTTTTATCTCATAATGCAGGAAGATGGAAACCTTGTTGCTTACCCAGTAAACACTACCAAACCCATTGATGCTTATTGGGCTACCGGTACTTTTGCATACAATTACAATCACAGCTTGTATCTTTATCCTAATGGCACTCTAATGCTCGGAAGCATATCAGATTTCAATGCTTCGTCGTCCCCATCGGCCGGTAGGAACGGGACCATCTTTCGTGCAACACTTGATCCCGATGGGATCTTTCGGAGGTATTCTCACAACTTCGGCGGTAATGGCAGTAGAGCCAATACAACGATAAGGTGGTCAGCTTTGCATGACCCATGTGAAGTCAAGGGCGTATGTGGCTTCAATAGCTACTGCTCCCTTGTGGGCACAAAACATGATTGCGTATGCCTTCCTGGGTTTGATTTTATCGACCCCAATCGGAGGTTCCGGGGCTGTGAGAGGAATTTCACTGAAGAAGGTTGCCTAGACTTGAAAGACACAGTGGTTCAGTATAAGATTATTAGTGTGGAGAATTTGATTTTGGTGGACCATCCTTTTTCAACAGAGTTTAAGGATAGAGAAGATTGCGAGAAGTCATGTTTAGATGATCGTAATTGTGCGGCAGCGCAGTTTCAGATTGATAGTTGTAAGAAACAGAAGCTTCCTTTGAGGTATTTGAAAATGAACCCAAATGTGTCCAGCACAGTTTTCTTCAAGGTGAGCTCCGGATTCATCCAGAGCAGAAACAGAACCTCAGAATCAGATGGAAATAAAAGACTGGTTCTAATCGTTACGGTAAGTTTAGGTTCTCTCACATGCTTGTTTGCTGCCATTGCGATCTCCAGTTCCCTTATTTACAGACGACGAAAAGTACAGTATACAAGGTTGCTACAAAATGGCAACATGGGTCTGAGTGAAGAGTTTACGCTGCGGCTGTTTACTTATGAAGAATTGGAGAAGGCAACTAATGGCTTCAAGGAGGAGTTGGGTAGAGGCTCTTTAGGAGCAGTTTATAGAGGCGTCTTATCACAAGATAACCGAATCGTCGCTGTTAAGAGACTGGAGAAGATTGATGAAGGAGAGAGGGAGTTTAAAGCAGAGATGAGTGCAATAGGAAGAACACACCATAAGAACTTGATCAGACTGCTTGGATTCTGCATTGAAGGCTCTAAGAGGCTTCTGGTTTATGAATACATGAGTAGCGGCTCACTTGCGCAAATTCTCTTCAATGCCGAAGGACGACCCATTTGGAGAGAAAGGATAAGAATCGCACTAGACATAGCCAGAGGAATTCTCTACCTACATGAAGAATGCGAGACTCGTATCATCCACTGTGATATAAAGCCTCAGAATGTACTGATGGATGAGTTTTGGACTGCTAAGATCTCGGACTTCGGGTTAGCAAAGCTGCTGATGCCAAATCAAACAAGAACCTTTACAGGTTTCAGAGGAACGGGAGGTTACGTAGCACCTGAGTGGCAGAAGAATGTCCCAATAACAGTGAAGGCCGATGTTTACAGTTTCGGAATCGTGCTGTTGGAGATTGTATGCTGCAGAAGCAACATGGAGGTTAATGTATCGTCAGCAGATGAGATTATTCTTTCTAGTTGGGTTTATAATTGCTTTGTGGCCGGAGAGCTGGATAAGCTTGTGGGTTATGAAGAGGTAGATATGAAAGCACTGGAGAGGATGGTTAAGATTGCACTTTGGTGTATTCAAGATGAACCTGCTCATCGTCCTTCAATGAAGACTGTGATATTGATGATAGAAGGGATCGTGGATACAAGCATCCCTCCATCTCCATGTCTCTCTTTTGTTAATTCTTGATCTGTTATCCTTTTCTCTCCTTGGGTACTAAGTTTTGTATGTTAACCTGCAGCAGAAAATAAAAAAGAAAAAGAAAAAAGAAGCAATGTGTGTGTATTAGTTATTTATATGAAAATAATGTTAACCTGCAGCAGAAAATAATGTTTCCTAGGCAATTAATTAATTTTTAATGGTTCGATGTGAAATTTGAAGATTTACGTATTTGTTCTTAAAAAGTGGAGATATCCCAAATTAGTAAATACTTTCTTCAATTTGATTATAAATAAGTTTTTTTTTTTTTTCTTTTCTTTTTGAAGGTGTAAATACATATAAGAACTAATGCACCCTTATTTTGTTAGAATATAATGCATCCTTATTTAAAAGAAAAAACACTTCAAAACAGCTAAACCAGCCTAGCTGAGTGGTGGCTCACTCGGCAGGCTTGTAAACTGGGTAGCCCAGATGAGATGCGGTTTAGAGCTCTGCTCTTGACTCTCATCACTTTAAGAAGAGTTATTAATGTTTTTTGAAAAAATGCCGTTTGCCAAGGAGAATTGAATTCCGACCTAGTGAGGCAAAAGCGAGTAGTCATTATTCAATACCAAATTCAATCTTCAGCTCTTTCCTTCCGACACGGGCTCTTAAATAGGAGGACCATTTGGATATAGAATTGCAAAAAAGTAAAAAGAAAACAAGAAAAAATATGAAGACAATTTGTCAAAGGGTGACACTTGTACAAATGTAATTTGGGGGTTTGAAGGAGTACCTATCAACTTTGTAGCAAAGTCATGGCACCCATGTGTAAGGCCACGCCTACATAGATGGTTGGGTCCAGACCTCCGATCAATCGTATCTTATTGAAAAATTTTCCGGGCCAAATTTGACCAGTTTTGAGTTTTCTTTTCATCACAAGACGAGGACCCAACAACTGCCCGTTCGTCATACGTTGGCTACAAGACCAGAAGACCTACTACTGTCGTTTGTCATACGTCGTCTTCGGGCTCTCGATGAGAAGAGACATAACATTTTAGGATATTATCACATAACTGGAAAGACAGAGCTCTCTTGTCTTTCTAAAATGGCGTGGCTCCCTGTAATACTCGTACCGTTTCTGCTTCTTCCTCTACTCGTTACAATTATTGTAGTTGTAGAAGCTCAACCCAAAGAAACTAAGCTGATATACTTGGGCTCTTCGCTCTCGCCCAACACTCAGTCCACTCCTTGGCTCTCACATTCAGGCCATTTTGCGCTTGGATTCCACCCCCAACGCAATGGTTTTGTGGTTGCAGTTTGGTTGGTTGGAAGACCGGAAAATACAGTAGTGTGGACAGCCAACCGAGATGACCCACCAGTCTCCCCAAATGCTTCTTTGCAGTTAACAACGAATGCTGGGCTGCTTCTTCTAACTGGACAAGGCGAAGAGAGACGCATTTCTAATGTGTCGGACTCTGTTTCCTTTGCAGCCATGCTCGACTCCGGTAATTTTGTGCTCTTTAGTGCCAACTTCACTGTCCTTTGGGAAAGTTTCAGGTTTCCGACCAACACCTTATTGGGAGGACAATATTTTCCAATGGGGAGTCAATTGTTGTCTAGTGTTTCAGACACAGATTACTCGACTGGAAGGTTTCGTCTTGGGATGCAGAAAGACGGGAACCTTGTTCTTGGACCTAAGGACGACGACAATCCTTACTGGGCTTCCGGAACCAACGGAGTACAAGGTTCCAACGTACAATTATATCTTAATAGTACTGGCTATCTATCTATCGGCAACAACAGCGGTTATGAGGCATGGAGAGTCGGAAACGGCTCGTCCTCTGTCACCAATGGAACGGCCATTTTCCGAGCAAAACTTGACAATGATGGCATTTTCCGGTTGTATTCCCACAGCTTGGACGGAAACAATGTATTTACCTCGGTGTCTACTGTCTGGGAGGCACTGAGCAAGGACAAAAAATGTCAAGTGAAAGGTCTGTGCGGCTTCAACAGCTACTGCAAGATGGTAGGCATGGAACCTGTTTGCAAATGTCTTCCTGGGTTTGATTTCATTTACCCCACTCAGATGTTTGAAGGCTGCCAAAGGAACTTCACTCAAGGATGTTGCAGAGGCAGGGAGAGGAAAATAACTGCGTTCTACGAAATTATAACCATGGATAATCTATTGTGGGGAGAAGACAACCCTTATTTCTATGCATCTTTGACAAAAGAAGATTGCAGCAAGTCTTGTTTAGAAGACTGTTATTGTGGTGCTGCTCTATTTAAGGATGGAAACTGCCAAAAACAAGAAGTTCCACTTAGATTTGTCAGACGAGAACAGCTTAATGAGTCAACCACAGCATTCATTAAGGTTAGAACCACCCCTATTGCAAACCTTGAAACTGGCAACAACGGTGCAACAGTCCTGATTGTTGTTGCAATCCTAATTTTCTTGACTTGCTCTTTTGTTTCCCTTGCAATAGCTGCATTCTTTATATATAGACAGCGTGCTCTGGGGTATAGATTAATGGCAGAAATGGGGAAATTATGGCCGAACGAGGAATTAACCTTACGGTTGTTTTCTTACGATGAGCTCCAGAAAGCAACCGATGGGTTCAAGGAGGAGTTGGGAAGGGGATCATTTGGTGCTGTGTACAAGGGGAGTATTCACAAAGGTAAGAAAATTATCGCTGTAAAGAGATTGGAGAAAATGATGGAAGAAGGAGAACGGGAGTTTCGGGCTGAGATGAGAGCAATTGGAAGAACCCATCATCGAAATTTGGTTCGATTGCTTGGCTACTGCGCCGAAGACTCAAACAGGCTTCTGGTTTATGAGTACATGAGTAATGGATCACTGGCAGATCTTCTATTCCAGGCTAAACAGCATCCTTACTGGAATGAAAAAGTGGGAATTGCATTGGATATAGCTAAAGGGATCCACTATTTGCATGAAGAGTGCGAGGCCCCTATAATCCATTGCGATATAAAGCCTCAAAACATACTGATGGATGATTTTTGGACTGCTAAGATATCTGATTTTGGGTTGGCCAAATTGTTGATGCCAGACCAGACCAGAACCTTCACTCAGGTGAGAGGGACCAGAGGGTACTTGGCACCGGAATGGCAGAGGAACACACCCATAACAGTGAAGACTGATGTGTATAGCTTCGGGATCATGTTATTGGAGATTGTTTGTTGCCGAAAATGTATGGAGTTTGGTGCATCCTCACCGGAACAGATTATTCTTTCCAACTGGGTTTATAACTGCTTTGTGGAGAGACAGTTGGATAAACTTGTTCCTGATGAAGAAGTTGACATGAAGATGTTAGAGAGGATGGTTAAGGTGGGGTTATGGTGTATACAAGATGAACCTGTTCTGCGTCCTTCAATGAAGAACGTAATACTCATGCTGGAAAGCATCATTGAAGATATATCTGTTCCTCCGGCCCCAAGTCCGTCCTTTGTGTTACCTGATACTCCCACCTGATATTTCCGGCATCATGGATATTACCAGCTTCTATGTAGACGTCTAGGTGTTTCTTTTTTGTCATTTTTGGATAGTACCATGTAAACTTATTTCTGAAGAAGTATGGGTAGTTCATCTTTTGGTAATGCATGTATATACAGTTCTATCATTACTTGAATAAGTTCTACCTATTCTGATGATGAGACTCACTATACAGACTAAGACGTGAGAACATCACTATATTACAGACTAAGACATGAGAACGTAAACTTATCAAGAAAGACATGAGAACCTAAAGGCCACAAAGAAGACGTTTATTGCAATGGAGACAGTGCAGGAGAAAGCTAGGGGTACATGGTCTAACTCAAGATTTGAAGTCTAGAAGAAATTCTTAGGCAGAAGTAAAACTTCTTGCTTAAGCATTCTTATATTCTACCAATTACGGGTGTGTGGGTGGTTTTTGAGACTTTGAACTGAGTTTTAACTCGTTCAGTAGGTTGAACGGTTGAACACCCAACCGGCTCAAAGCCCAAAACAATAATTTTCCTATTGAAAATCTATGCAGCTGCCGTACCGGAAGGGGTTTTTTGACCAATCAAACGCCCGCTTTCATATTTGTTGACCAATCAATAGTTTTAACTCATATTTGTTGTCACTTTCCAATCAAACGCCCGCTTTCATATATATATATAACATAATTATGTAATAATATATAATATATTAATAAAATAAATAATTATTTTCAATTTTATCATACTAATTTATTTATATAAACAATTGAGCAATTGTATACATCAAAATTCATATAAAATTAAAATTTTAAGTTTTTTTTCAATTATTTAAATAAAATTTGTCCCGGTCCACAACTCGGCCTAACCCAAGGCTTGGCCCACAAACCAGCCTAGCACGTAGCATGGGCTCGGGCCATGGGTCAGCTGGGCCAACCGCCAAAATATCCTAGGGGAGGGAGGCATGGCCCGAGACGGCCCATTTTACACCTCTACAACACGGGTCGCACTAGTCCGTTGCGGCATTGCCTTTCCTAACCACACCAAGAATGAGAAATTAAAATAAAAAAAAAGAAAGGAAGAAAAAATGTCAGGTGTTGAGGAATAATGAGCAAAGTTTTTAAAACCAGATTGGACAGGGAATCGTTAAGGGTCTGATTCCTGGGTTGAATGGCTGCATTGTTCGGTCCGAATGGATAGCTTGCTCTAATAGAAAAAATAAAAAAACCCAAAAATGGCCAAAAACCATTCCTGGGTCAAATTGTTCGATGGTCTGACTGCTTGGATCAATAGTTTGCTGTCCAAATCAATGGTTTTTGACCAAAAGCGATTTTGGGATTAAATGGGATTTTGGGATTAAATGGAATGGCTGGTTCCCAATTTTTCCGGTCTGACCGTTAGGTCCAGTCCGGTTTTGAAAGCACTGATAATGAGTAATGAGTAGTGTGCATGATGCAATAGCAAGGAACCACGGTGTAAAGGTCATGACAGGAAGTGAAGGATTGTCTATTTCCAAAATGATGATTGATAAGTGCTCGTAACGTGTCCCAACTGGCCATTGCAGCCACCAATGTTTTCAAAACCAGACCGGATCGAATGGTTGTATCGAAAAAATTGGGACTGGTTCCGTTTTACCTTGAAATTGTTATTTGGCAAAAAACCGTTGATTTAGTCAATGAACTACTGATTCGAATAATCAAATTGTTGAATTGTTCGACTTGAGAACGTTTTTTAGCCATTTTTTAAGTTTTTTTTATTTATTTTTGTCATAAAGGACCGTCCTTTTATATTGGACGGTCGAACAGTTTGACCCAAGAACAGGACCCAGAACAATTCCCCATCGGATCTGGTTTTACAAACCTTGGCAATCATACATTAGGAACATCTTCCCATGAATGACAGGGGAGATGTTCCTATGTGCGGCTGCAATTACACGTTGTTGATATAGTATTAGGACTTAGGAGGTTTGGTTGGTAGTAGATCCCTACCCAAACCTTTGGTTTTCCAACTCGGTCTTGGATGCCATATCATTGAAGATGACTTTTCTAAGTGTTTTGTCGAAACTTTTTTTAAGGCCCAAATATGATATATGTGCTTCACCTAAAGCCAAAAAAAAAAAAAAAAAATGCGTGGCTTTTAAAAATTTTGGGGAGAATGACTGACCAAGAATTGATGCTAAATTTACGGGTAGATGTGATTTTTAGGGTGCTACTAATAGACTATGGTGACTTTTTATTACCAATTTGGGAGGGCTGAAAGGCAATGGCTTCTGATTTTTGGGACAAACCTTCACATAACCAACCTATGGGTGATTTGATTCAGTTGGTATGCAACCACCGATCTAAAAAATAGGTAGGGGGCTAGGGGCCATACCCATACTAACGCATTCCCCATTACCACAAATTATGATGTGCACTCTCCCACTTGGGGAGATGTTAGGTGGGCACCCCTCTTACGTGCTAGGCCATGGGCCTTCTTATCACCCATTAACCCCGTACGTCCAGACAGAAAGTTGAAAGTACCAAAATGTATACAGTTCAAAGAACAACGAAAAGTCCTTGTATGGACAACTGGCAAATCGAAGACGTTCCTATCAAATTATTTGGCATCTTTATCAGTTTACTTGTCCGATGTGGAGATTTGCAATGAAATTAAACACCTTGCATACTAAAATGTTTGGCATTATAGTGGCTTAGAATCTCATCAATTAGAGTTCATTTCCTGCTTCAAATGATTAAAGCGCGGTAGCCCACAAACTTGTGAATGACTAAAGGGTGATCCAATGAGCACGTGATATCCTCTTCAACCTTTCACACCTTTTCAAGTAGACTCAGGAATCATCCTTGTGGAGAGAGCAATTTTATTTAATTATGTGCCAAAATTTCGCCTATAACCCTTCCTGCAGCTCAAACATCAGCAAGTAGGCAGGGCTAATTAAGTTGATTTCTTCTCTCCTGTTCGTATCTCTCTCTGGGTGGAGCCGGCCGGCCGGTTACTGGGAAGAATTATGTAGCAGAGTTCGGGTTGGCCCTGCATGTAATTGGTCTTTGTACAAGCTATCGCTCTTATATATTATTGAAAGAGTTCATGATCAATCACCATTTATGAATACTAAGACCACTTAGTTACAGAACCAATTGTGAGTAAATATATAATGCCGTACGTATACATGGGATGAGGCCTCTCCAAGTTGCAGAGTTAAAAGTTAGTCAAAAGTTGCATATTTGAATGGTATAAACTGTGACTGTGTGCTTTTGATGACTTTTTAACACGCTTTATTGAGCTTGAGGCCTTACAAAAACTATTCATTTTAAGATGAAATCATAATAACACAGAACTACGTCTTGATCATGGCTGCTCATTTTCTGTTTCTTATCTTCTCTTCCATCGTTCGTGTTGGTATGCTGATGGTATAGAAGACTAGAGTATATGATAGGAAGTAGGAGAGAGAATGCTAGTAGATTCTGTATTTCTTCTGTTTCTCTCATGCTCATTTGCAATATAAGAGGTTGTATTTATAGTAGCTAGAGTCGGTGGTTGGAAGGTAAACCGACTTTACATTTGTGGTTAATATTTTTTGTTCTAGATCCTTCTTTTACTAAAAGAATTTTGACCAGACAAATTTACTTGCTTCTCAAGTATAAATAGGAAGTTCTAGAGTAAAGTATTCTAGAAATGTGTAGCAACTTCTATTATTCCTCCTTGGTGCACATTTCAGTAACTCCAATCATGTCTCGTAATAGTTTGAACTTGCCTTTTGGTAGTGCCTTTGTAAATATGTCTGCTAATTGCTCTTCAGTCTTGCAGTGTTTGAATTCTATTTATTTGTTTGCTTCAGCTTCTCTGATGAAGTGATACTTGATGCCTATATGCTTGGTTTTGTTGTGAAATACGAGATTCTTTGCCATTGCTATAGTTTGATCTACTATCGCAGTAGATTTCTGTAGTTTCCACTTGTGATTCTCCCATGTCTTCATGTATTCTTTTTAGCCATATCGCTTGGCTTGTTGTCATTGCTGCTGCAATATACTCTGCTTCAGCTGATGATTGCGCAACTGTTGCTTGTTTCCTTGATGCCCAAGAAAATATCCCTGATCCAATTGTGAAAGCATATCCTGACGTGCTTTTCATGTCGTCTACTAATCCTGCCCAGTCACTATCTGTGTAGCCAATTAGTTTTGAGTCATGCGTGATTCCGTACCATATTCCGTAGTTCTTTGTTCCTTGCAAGTATCTAAGTACTCTCTTAGCTGTTCCATAGTGAACTTGACTTGGACTCTGCATGAATCTTGATAGCAGATTAACTGCATACATGATGTCTGGTCTTGTAGCTTTTAAATAGAGTAAGCTTCCAATTAAACTTCGAAATTGTGATTCATCTGCTTTTGGTGAGCCTTCTTTCTTGAAGACTTTATTGTTGTCTAATGGAGTTGATACTGTCTTGCAGCCTTCCATTTTGAATTTCTTCAAGAGAGTCTCTGTATATTTTTTTTTGTGAGATGTAGATCCCATATTCTTCTTGAATTATTTCGATCCCAAGAAAGTAGTGCATTAAACCCAAATCGGTCATCTCCAAAGTCTTCATCATGTCTTTTTTAAATTTCTTGATCATCTTCTCATTATTTCATGTGTAAATGAGATCATCGACATATAAAGAGACAATAAGTGTGTCATTTATACCTTGAGTCTTGATGTAGAGTGTTGGCTCACTTCTGCTCCTCCTGAATCCTTGCTCAGTGAAGTAGTTGTCGATTCTACTGTACCAGGCTCTCGAAGCTTGCTTTAAGCCATATAATGCCTTCTTTAATCTAAGAACTTTATCTTCTTGTCATTGCACCATAAACCCTTGAGGTTGCTCCACATAGATTTCTTACTTAAGGTAGCCATTGAGGAATGTTGACTTTATATCTAGTTGGAAAATCTTCCATTTTTTCTATGCAGCTAGTGCAATCAATGCCCTGATTGTGTCAAGGCGTGCAACTGGAGCAAATGACTCATTGTAGTCGACACCATATTGTTGTGAGTATCCTTTGGCAAATAACCTTGCTTTATGCTTCTGGATTGAGCCATTTGAGTTAAGCTTTGTCTTGTAAACCCACTTAACTCCTATAGTGTGTTTGTTTTGTGGACGATGTACAAGCTCCCATGTCTCATTTTTCTCGATCATCTTTATCTCTTCGTCCATAGCTATTCTCCATACTTCTTTCTTAAAAGCTTCTTCAAAGCTTTCTGGCTCCATAAGCATCAAGTTGCATGTCTCGTATATCTCTGTTAAGGATTTAGTTCATCTTGGCGAGTTTGGAGGAGATTCTGAGGTTTGTACTGGATCTAATTGTGTTGTTGGTTGAGTTGGCAATCCAGTTTGATTGCAGCCTTCTTCAAATTCTTGTTTTGGTAATAGGGGCATGTTGATACTCTTTATTTTAACTTCTTCTGTCTCCCAATTGTATGTAGCATCTTCATCGAATCTTACGTCTCGACTGATTATGAGCTTCTTTGTTCTTAAGCTTTAGACTCAATAGCCTTTTGATTGAGTGCTATAGCCTAAGAAGATTCTTTTCTCAGTCTTCTGGTCCAGCTTGCCTCTTTTCTCTTGTGGAATGTGAGTGTAGCATATGCAGCCAAAAACTCTGAGATGCTTTGCTGATGGCTTTTGCCCACTCCAAGCTTCAATCGATGTCTTTTCTTGCACAACTTTGGTTGGACATCTGTTGAGCGAATAGACTGCAGTGCTTAGTGCCTCTGCCTAAAAAGTTTTTGGAAGACCCTTCTCCATGAGTATGGCTCTTGCTGTCTCCATAACTGTTCTGTTTTTTTCTTTCGGATACTCCATTTTGTTTTGGTGCGTATTCGACTGTGAGTTGGTGCTCCATGCCTTCATCATCACAAAACTTGTTGAATTCATTAGAAGTGTATTCTTTGCCTCTGTCACTTCTTATCGTCTTGATGTTGTGACCACTTTGCTTCTCGACACGGGTTTTGAATTTCTTAAAAATATCGAAGACTTGTGATTTATCTCTTAAAAAGTAAACCCATGTCATTCTAGTATAGTCATCGATGAAGAGAATGAAGTACCTGTTTTGATCATTTGATGGAGTACGCATTGGACCACAAATGTCTGTATGGATTAACTCTAGTGGCTCTTTGGCTCTCCAAGCTTTTCTGGATGGGAAAGGTTGTGATGTTGTTTCTCGAGCATACATCCTTCACAGGCATTGTTGAGCTCCTTGATTGCTGGTAGGTCTCGCATCATGTTCTTTTGCTGAAGGATCTTTAACACATTGAAATTGAAATGTCCAAACCTTCTATGCCATAGCCACGACTCGTCCACTTGTGCTTGCATTGCTACATTGCTTGCGTATCTCCATTGTATGGAAAAACATCTGTTTTCTTTCATTTTTATTTTTGCAATTTCAAGGGATCTGTCTTGCTTGTTGTAGATTGTGCAAGAATCTCCCTCAAAATGTAAAGAGTATCATTTCTCCATCATTTGACCTACATTGAATAGGTTTTGATCAATGTTGGGGACCAAGAGTACATCATTGATGTATTTCGTGCCTTGTCTGGTTTCAATGACAATGGTGCCTTTGCCCGTTGCTTCCATTAAGTTGCCATTACCAATTTTGACTTTTGTCTTGACTTTATCAAGACTACAAAAGATGCTTTCATTTTTTGTCATGTGGTTACTACACCCACTATTTATACTCACAGGAACTTGGTTCGGTTGCTGGGCTTCTGCRTTGAGGGCTCTAAGAGGCTTCTGGTTTATGAATACATGAGTAATGGCTCACTATCTCAGCTTCTCTTCAAGGTTGAAGAACACCTCATTTGGAAAGAAAGATTAAGAATAGCACTGGACATAGCAAGAGGCATTCTCTACCTACACGAGGAGTGTGAGACCCACATCATCCATTGTGACATAAAGCCCCAAAATATACTGATGGATGAATTTTGGACGGCTAAGATCTCGGATTTTGGGTTGGCAAAGCTATTGATGCCGAATCAGACGAGAAGCTTCACCCGAGTCAGAGGGACTGGAGGATACTTGGCACCAGAATGGCAAAACAATATCCTCATAACGGTAAAGGCTGATGTTTATAGCTTTGGGGTTGTGCTGTTAGAGATTATATGTCGCAGAAGCAATATGGAGGTGAACGTCTCAACAACAGATGAGATAATTCTTTCTAGTTGGGTTTATAAGTGCTTTGTAGCTAAGGAGTTGGATAAGCTTGTGGACGATGATGATGAAGAGGTAGACATGAACAAACTTGAGAAAATGGTTAAGGTTGCACTGTGGTGTATTCAAGATGAACCGGCTCTTCGTCCTTCAATGAAGAATGTGATCTTGATGTTAGAAGGAACCGTGGATACACCCACTCCTCCTCCAAGCCTTTCCTTTTCTTAATGTTGCAATTTCTCCTTTAATGTAGTGTTTTATGATCCATATATATAATATATAATATGTTATGCTGAATCAAGATAGCATATATTCTGTTTGAAATAATGTTGAAAATTCTTCATATCATCTAGAAATTACAGAATTTACGTGCATTAAGTCCGAAATTTCAAAATCTACATAAAGATCCTCAAATTAATCAACCCATGTTACCCATCAAAAGAGCAACTCAGGGACCATTTCGTTCACAACCGGAAAGGTCTAGCCCCCTCACCTGTGTGGTTCAGATTGAAATCCGAATTGAAATCTGAATTAGCTGGAATGAATTCTCATTGGCTATTCCCTCAAATAAGGGAATGTTATTCCACCAGGAATAGAGATCAAAATCAGCCCCCACAAGATTGCTCCCATAATATAATTACTCCCATAATTATATTTTATAATTAAAATATAAAAGAAAATATTATTTTTTAACTTTTACATATATAAATATAGTCTGATTGCTAAACAGATACTGTTATTAACATCCATAGTAGAGTAATTGTGTATATATTTGGCATCGGAGCTACAGATTCTGCTGCTGACTGATTGGAAGCTGAGAAAAAAAATGGTGTCTTTTTTTTTTTTTTGTTTGGAATCATTTCTGCTATGTATAGTAGGACGTTTCTTAGAGCAACAATAATTTTTTTTGTTTGATACCAATGCTTCACGCACTGTTATCCACTATCCAGTGCCACATGCATCACTGCCATCTCGCATCCCTGTTGGCAGTAAGGAGCTGCAGCTGCAGCTCCAGGAAACGCCAAATTTGACATTTCTCCAAGCGATGCCTTCCCGATTTTCAAGGCATGGCTTGGAGCACCATTTTTATGGAAAAACGGTTTCAAACAAACGTCTGTTTCCTAGAGCACCGTTTTTTTCTGACATAGCGCTGATGTGACACTGTTTTCTAAGCAATGGCAACGATGCCAAACAAACGTTGTATCTAATGTTGATTGGGTATCGGATTTTCAGAGTCCATTGACAGCCGTAAACCTCTCCACTTCTCCTCTCCAAGTCAACACTAGGAAGAGAAAAGTCTTATTCTTGTTAGCAAAGTCTTTAATTAATTTGACTATATGAAAAGATGCTTCCTCTCCTTCACTCCCTCTAATCTTTTCTAAGGTATAAAAAAAAAAAAAAAAATCATATTGGTGGATGCCCCCTAGAGCTGTTTTCTTTAAAATGGACATTTTTTTTTAAGGTTTTGAGATTTTACAACCCATATATAGATATGGTATGAGTAAAGTATAATATTAGGCTAAA
>NW_010729393.1:4967-42506 GCF_000365185.1 Nelumbo nucifera
ATGATGAACGGATTGAAGGAAGGAGGCAGAGAATTCAGGATGGCGTCTACCTTTGTGACATGGTCAAGCCCGGATCCAAGAGCCTCAAGTTCATTGATGTAACCCATCATCCGAAGACAATGGTCATGAACCTATTGGCCCTTGGACATTTGTGAGGTCATGAACTGCTTCAAGACCTTTTGGCGAGTAGAACGGTTCTGCTCTTCATACATTGTCTTTAGACTGTCCAATATGTCCTTGGCCAGTTCGATCTAATCGAATTGCCTCTGTATCGGATTGTCCAGGGAGGCAATGATGTAACATCGGGCTAGGGAATTTTTCTCTTCCCATTCTTGGTAGTCCCTCCTATGGGCCTCAGAAGCCCTATCTCCCAGACGCTCCGGGGTAGGGCTTTTAGCCACCTTGTCCAACTTTTCAGAAGTTAGGACCAGCATAAGGTTACAGTATCAGTCTGTATAGTTTGGTCCTTTTAGTTTTTTGTCATCCAATAGCTTTGCAAATTGTCGATTTGCCATTTCTAGTAAAAAGCAAACATCAGTCCACAACCTAATTTGATTCATGTTATCTACATAGATATGGTTTTTAATCTATGTTTCATTTCCATTTGTTCATCTCTGAGATTTCCTTCCCATCTCAGTGACGGAGACAACGATTATGTCTATGCAAATGTGGGAAATCACATAGGGTTTATGGAGCCAACTGTTTCAGCTGCATAACCCCACCACCTTTCTATGAAGGATCATATCCACTCATCGTATGAGCTTTCCCTTTGGCCTCTGTTAGACAAGGTTCATTGCCATTTTAGATTAAACCTTTCTGTCCAGTGAGTGCTCACCCATCATATTCATGAACGCTAAGGTACCGTGAGAGAGTCTTCCATTTTAGGATAGGCCCCTCCCACATCAGTCTATGATGCCCCTATCATCTTATGAAACATTCCATCAGATCCAGCAACAAATGGATAGCCCAATTTTATGGTGCATTTTCTCATTACTGAAGGACCCATCTTCATGCTAATGATGGAAGGCCTTTAGAGAGTTCATCATATGAATCTCCCTATCACATGCACTCATATTTCAGGAGGGAACAAAGTTATTACGCCCTAGTTTAATTTAGGTCAAACCAAAGTGGCTCCCACTGACTTTTACAAAGTCAGATTTCAGTGGGCCCTAAACGGCTAGGGTTCCGCACGGGTCCTCTTTAGGGGAGGTGTGGGGCCCACAATGAAGGGAGGATCATCCAATGATCTTAAGGACACCATGGCAATGATGTGCATTCAGCCATGGTGTGCGAAAGAGCCACTGTCGATTGAGCATGGGCCAAGTACTTATGGCCCATGTACGTAGCACATCACACATCCATACATCAAATGCAGGGATAGAAATGATCCAATCAATTAATATCTGTATAGCCCATCATTAAAGCCCAATTTAATCCATAATGTTACTGATTAATATTATCTAGGTATATAGACTGAATAGCATTAAGCAGTTCGGCCCATATAGCTTTTCTGTAGTTAGTGGGCTTAAGTAGTTTTAACATCTTAAAATTGGGCCTTACAGGTGTGGGCCAAATTAGGTCTTGCTATTAAATATCAATCTCTTGACCCAAGAGTGGGAAATTAGGGCTGAGATCAGCCCCCATCGATCCACAGATTCGGTCCAATCAGTTTGGTCCAACCTGGTTCGAATGGGTCTAGGGTTTGATTTTTAATTCAAGAAATAATTCAAGAATTGATCTGAAAAATTAAATCACTGATTGAAGATGATAAAAAATCAGAACTAGAGTTGTTCATACATCTACAACCTGCAAAACAGATGTTAGATCACAGTTCGTAGTTTCACAAACTACAAATCGTAGATAGCGGTTTCTCCATCTATGAAATCTCCTTCTCCTATGACAATCAGTGAGATCCTTATAGGGGGTCAAAACCTAGGTATGCTGGGACAGCCTGAGAATTCATCTGAGTGGGTGATCATAGTGACAGGATCAGCCCCTTTATTGGACAAAGGTAATGATCGGGGATGCACTCTCTCTGATGGAAACCAAGACTGCCGGCAGCCAATTTCAATCATTGAAATTTCTTTTGCAAAATATATTTATATAAAGATATACATATATATTATGGTTTCAAAATGTTTGCAAAAGGTTTTAATTCCCGGGATCCATGTGAGTAGAGAGTGCAGCATTGTTCCATGCAGCCGAGGGAGAGGTCCTCTCTTGTCGGGCAGTGTTTGATCATTAAGGGCTGAGAGGTTAAGTGTAAGACCATTGAGGGTAATACCTGATGGGCTAATCTTGCATCTCTGCCCACAGTCCCTAGGTTTTTATAAGGTGGCTTGGCCTAGGGACCACTTAGTGTAAGTGTTGGGTCCATTAGGAGCCCATGTGATGGGCTTCAGGGGTTCACTATCCATAACAGTGTATTCGGCCAGGCCTTGTAACAAAGGTTGGGCTGAACCCATGTGGCTTATGTGTAGATCAATGTTTGGGTCCCACGCCAAACAAAAAAGCCCAACAGGGCAGCAATTTGGAGGGTTACTGAGCACATGGACTTTTTGGGCCTAAAGCCCATTTTGAACTGGTTTAGTTAGACTAATTAAAGAGAGGGGCGGATCTGGGATTGGATCAGCAGATAGGATAGGGTCTTACCCTATCCACTCAGAGAGTCCAGATCTGAATTTGGATCTGGAAACCTCCTAATGAGATTAGGAGAGAGTTGATCTTATCTGTAGATAAGATAAGGATTTATCCTTATCACTTAAAGAGAGTCTAGATTCAAATAAGGATTTGAATCAGGAAACTCCTAATGGGATTAGGAGCTGATCTCTTTAAGTCTATAGAAAGAGGAGGGGGCGAACCATTCAACCCATCCCAGCATCCCAGAGATCAGATCTCAGATCATATAGAGTGAAGAAATCAACAGTGTGATTGCGCCATCTTCTCACTGCATTCTCCTCCAATTGCTGCCTACTGCCAGTTCGATCTCCAGTTTTGTAGGAGCGATCAAGAATAGTTCTTGATATCAGTCTTTGGAGAAAGGCTGATCTGAAGTTGTGCTCACAGCCCCCACTGAATCCTTGCTGAAGGGTTCGGTTCTTGGGAAGAACACTGCTGATTCTGCTCCACCCTACAATGTGTCATCTTTAGTGGGAGCTGTCTTTAGAGATTTTCTTTGGGCGTGAACACCTTCATTGGGAGATACTATTTCTTCGTATCACGTATATCTCTCTCCTACTCTTTTGGTTCAGATCTGGTTCGATTCTTGGTTCAAGATTGATCCTTGAAAAATGCAGTTTTTCTAAAACAGGGAATGTGATTCCCAGATGAGAGAGAGAGAGAAATTTTTGAAATTTGACCCTACCTTCCTACAGGGTTTGCCCATCCATATGATGGATCTCTCATCCCTTCATTAACAACTACCAAAAATAAATTCTAACAAATTAATTGCTAATCTAAAAATTAAATTAAAAATAAAATGATCAAAAAGAAAATTATGCAAGAAATAGATAAAAGAAAAGAAAAAATACAAATTTAAAAAAAAATTAAACCAAAAATAAAATAAACAAAAGAAAAAAATATGCTGAATTTTTTTAATTATATTTTTTTTGTTTTTTTATAAATGAAAAACACAAATCTAAAAATTAATACAAAAATAAAATTAACGAAAGAAAAGCACGCTTCAAAAATAAATGAAAATTTTTCTCTTTTTTGTTTTTTTTTTGTTTTTTTATCTGAAATATAAGAAAAAAACAAATATAGAATTTAAACCAAAAATAAAATAAAATAAAATAAACAAAAGAAAATTATGCTGCAAGAAATAAAAGAAAATATTATAAACAAAAAAAAATGTTTTTTTTAAATCTGAAATAAAAGAAAAACACAAACCTAATAAACCAAAAAAAATTTAACAAGAAATTAAAGTAAAGAAAGAAGAATAGATCTAGAAACAAAAGGGAAGCAAAATAATACTAAAAAAAATCATATCTAGAAAAAATAAATTGATTAAAAATTCAAAAATAACTATTCTTTAAAAAAAGAGTTTGAAAATAAAAATAAGAAAATTAAAAATAAAATGGTACAACTACACCTGAAACGCAATCCAATTTCTCTTCTCTTCTCTTCCGTCCTATAGTCCCACAACGCTCTGGTACTCCACCTTTCGCTATTCCATCCTGCAGAATCAAAGAGAAACAATAACTAAACTAAGATAACGGATCAAGTAATAAAACAAAAAAGAAAAAATAATGAAACAGATCTGGAAAAAGTAAATAAAAATTTTTCTCCGTGCTTCCCGGCAACAGCCCCTAAAACTTGGTGTGTCTGAAAGTGTGTCGTTAACCACTTCAGAACACCAGTTTAATTATTATAAATTTTTTCCGTTTCTCACAGCAACTATAAATGTAGTAAATGGTGAGAACGGGTCGTATCCACAAGGAAGCGAGGGAAAAATTAATATACTCTCAAATCCGGACAAGAGAACACAAGTGGGAAGTGTAGAAATATAAAAATTAATTAATTAAACTGGAAAATATAGAATTTGAATAGTACTAAAAGTTGAAATTGCAGAGACAAATAAATATAGAAATAAATAAACGAAAGAAATGAAATAAAAATCTATAATCCGACCAGAGGTAGTAGTCTCCCGATCTCTCCTTTGACCCTCGAACTTCTCGAGCTAGGCCTTCCTTCTTACCTGGTCGAATTCCAGATCTGCAGAAAAGAAAGCGAAGACCAAAAGGCATGAAAATAAATTGTAGAAAGGAAATTACGAAACTAGAATTGAAAGAACAAAAATTAAAACTAAAATAAAGTAAAAGTGGTCGAGATCTAGTTCTAGAGGTGGCAGTAGTGGTGTTGATGAATTGCAATTAGGAACCTCTTGCCTGGGCGTCCTCCTCTTCCTCTACCCTTGAACTTCTCAAGATCAGCCTTCTGTCTTACCTGGGGGCAAAATCCAACCCCTTCTCTAGGACCCCTGGGGTCCCTTTTATAGAGAAGGGTGGATATAACTGGAATTAGAGAGAAAGAGGGGTCGACAGCTGGGTTTTAGCAAAGTTATGGGTGCCCTAGGGTTTCTAATGGAGGATTAGGATGGTTTTGGGGTGATCCTAAGGCTAAGAATAGAAGGAGAGGTAGCCCAATATTATGTAGGGCTGAGATTTAATGGCTAAAGGTTGAATGGTGAAGATTATAAGTTAGGTGGCTCCTAGGGTTAGAATGCTAAGAAGAGAGTGCCCTAAAATGGATGGTGGAGATTAGAAGGGATGGAAGGTGAGGATTTAGCAATTAGGGGTGGCTAGGGTTTGTTAAGAATGAAAAGAATGGGTTAAAAGGCACCCTAGGGTTTGCAAAGGCATGGGGAGCATGCTAATATAGTAGGAGGGGCGCCAAACTGGGTTTAGCAGCTAGTAGGCACCCTCCTGCTTTTAGTTTTTCTTAAAAACGCCCCCTCTCAACTGGACTTCGCACTAGCTTCCCAAAATCTGCATTTTAGCCATGAAAACTTCCCATTTTTTTCCAGAATTTGTACAGAGACCCTTAGAGGCCACAACATTGCATTTAACTGGGAAAGAGACACATCTTGACTATTCTAATGCCGAAAATACCCCTGAATTGATGCCCTTAAGGCATCAAAATGCAGGGTTATCAGTAACAAACTCATTGAGAGTACTAATGGTGTGATTATGTGTGCAACAACATTTAGTAAATTTCTTTGTTCCATATATGTGTTGAAACTAGAATGCTACTAAAGATGAAGAAATGGAAGCTTTTTTGGGTTAGCTACTTGAGTTTCATATTCTTAACACCATCATTACATCTTTTCATCCAAGGAAACTCCAAGCAATTCAAGAAGAACAAGGATATTGAAGAACTTAAATAATATTGGAGCTACTTAAAGGTGAGCTGCTACAACAATTCATTGTGGAGAAGTTAACATCAAGTCAATCTTTTAGAACATTGATGCAATCAATTGCATATGATGCACTCTCTTATTGCTTAACAAGATTGAACTCAATATAGATAACCTTAGAGACCAATGTATAGATTAAGTTTAGTTCCTAGGCTTTCTTAGACTAAAACAGGTGATTATAATAAAAAATATATATTTTGAAAGCCAATAGAAGAGATTCCAAACCTTTGAAGCAAGATCCCATTTCAAGCATTTTCATTGGTTGATAAGTTATAAGCTAAAAACTTATTTTGAACCAAATTTTCTAATCTACATCTTTAATCAAAGATATATCTCTTCCATCAGATTTAGGACATTCAAAAATGTCTACCCACCAAATTTTATCTCAAGATTCCCTCATTTGACTGACTATTAAGTCAACATTTCATTTTAGCAAATCTCATTGATTAAAGCTTATTAGCTTTAGATCTCTATCACCAAAATCTCATTTGACTAATTAGATGTCAACTACCATGTTTAAAGACCTCAAAATTCTAATATGTCAAGTTTCTTGACCTAATTCCTCCATTCGACTGTTAAACAAGAAAGATTTCATTTCAATGCACTAGATTAAATCACCCCTTAATTATTCTATACCAACTTGAGAACTAAATAGGCTGGGGCTGATGTCAGCCCCATACTTGACCTATTAAAACACATGCACCAATAAAATTAAGATAGTAAACATAAAAAACTAAAACAAACCAAAGATACCCCCATTTAAAGCCTAATAAAGACTAAATGACATTTATAGTTGACTCATATTCTCATTTAATGCCGTTAGGAGCCCTAAATATATATGATCCAGCTATGTTAGGCATGCCCCATACTCTCATTGGATGCACAAACCCATGGAAATTAGTCCCAAATCAAGGACAAATGTTGCACTAAAAAGGAAAGGTTAACTGCAAACCTTTTTCATTTGAAAATCTCTTACATTTTTCATGAAAGCACCTTCTTAAAACCTAAGCCCTATGATTAGATGAGTTTCGCACCTGATTTCCCTTCCTTTCTCTATAAATAGGGATCTAAATCGAGCTCAAAAAGAGAAGGGATGAGATAAAAGTATTCCTAACCTTTTATCATCCTCATTTTCATTTTCTAAAAGAAACTCCCAAGTCTTGAGCCACTGAATTTCTAATTTTCCCCAAAAGCTCTCTTATCTAATAGATATTACCCAACTTCAATTGACTATATAATAACTTGGAGCCCTCCCCTTTTTCTACAAAATCTTGGAAGCATCTTACTAGTTAAAACATTCCGTTAAATACCATTTTTAATGTGCTCTAGTTATTGGATATCAATAGTCAAGGCTACATCCAAAAGGTAAGTTTCTCAACTTGTCTCTTTAGTTTGTTTTAATCCATTCTAGATTTCATTCAGGCTTAAAGAATGAGGTAAAGAGGCGATGGATTTGATGAAACCACCTAACTCTCAATAACATCACCTCAAACCATGTCTGTAGGAAGTTAGGAATCTTCTCCTAAGGTTTTGGTGTTTTACTCCTTGCTTGAAGTTATTTCTTGGAAAGTTAACCTTAAACAACTCTCATATTGGACTATCACAATAGCTTACAAAGAGGGGTGCCTAAAACATTCGCTCTCCCAATCCATTCAAATTCAAAATCTCTTGGTTGTGTGTATTTCCTGTAGAGAAATGAAGTCACTATTAAGAAAATAAGATCAAACATAAAAGCAAAAATGGGTGGTGACTCGTTCTTCTTGAGCTAACCATAAGCTTCATGGAGCTCACATTGATTACTAACTCTTACTAACTACTAAATACTAACACTTAACTACTTTAGTTTTACATTCCTATAGTTGCCTACATTTATTTCTTTATTTATTATTCAACTATATTGTTTTCTTTCAGTAGTTAAATCGTTCTTGAGATTTTGGTAGTAGCTCTTTTATTTTCTTATCAATAAAACTACATTAATCTAAAGTTTTAATTTCTAGTAGCTAGTCATTGTCTTAGCTATAAACTTGTGGTTGGTTCTTAATCTCTAAATGCAAAACTTGCCACACACATCTTGTGTAGCTGCCATTTACTTTTTAGTCCATTCACTCCTTTATATTTCTACAATTGTTTGTGTTTATTATTTACCCTTTACTTGAACTACAATTTCACTAAAGTTTACAACAACTCATTTACTTCATTGTTGTATTTACTTTTGGTTGCTATTTACTTTCAAGCAATTATTTGTGATTATTGTTTTATCTTTATTTAATTGTTGTCAACACCGAATTTTTGCTCGGTCCTTAGCCTAAACCCCAACACACCCGCAAACACCCAATTAGACCATTTTGATCTCTTTAAAATACCAAAAAAAATCATGAAGCTTGAATCGTAGCTTAAAAGCCCCCAAATCCACTATTGAATTTACCTGATACCAATCTGACAAACCTGATTGAATCTTATCCACCCCATGGCCATCAAATCAAACACAACCATTTAACTTAGAACCCTAAAATAGCCATTTAGACCATTCCATCAATCATTAGCTAAAGATTCCTTTTCAACGACTCTTACTAGTTGATACCTTTAAAGCTTAAAATATGGTCAATTCCATTTCCTTGATTACATAAAACTTTACCACTGATTTAAAATCTAATACTTAGGCAACCTACAAATTTTTCACAACAAAATTCCCCTATTTGACCAATAAACAATCCAAGATTCCGTTAGAAAGCTATTGGCCCACTCCACATAACCCAAGAAAATTTTAACCATTAGATCTCTTATTCTACCCATCCAATTAAATATCAATAACTTCTATTAGACTCCAAACATCCCAAATTACATACCTATTGTTAGCGCTCAATTTTTTTTTGGTCCCTTCTTTGACCCATCTCCTAGATACATTCTAGAAGCCCTATCAGACCACACTAATCTCTTTAAAACATGCCAAAACCCAAAGAAACCAAATTTCAGCCCAAATGTCCATAAATCCATCATTAAATCTACATGATTCCCTCCCGATGATCGTGATTATGCCATATCACCATACCTGATCCCTGATCAGACCCCATCACATGAGACCAAATCTTTAAACAAACAATCATCCCAAATTCCATTCCTAAGTTCATTGGTTTAACCGTTCATCCATCAGAGATTCCATTTCAATATGTCTGATGCTACGACACTTCTTTAGCCTAATACATGTAATCAAACCCTCCCAACATCCTCACAATCCATATAAATGCCTACCCACCAAATTTCATTTGAAAATTCTCTCATTTGACTTGACATCAAGCCTTGATTCTATTTTAGCAAATTGCATTAATTAAAGGTGTATTAGCCACAAATTTTCATCATCCAAGCCTTGTTTAGGAATTCAGACCCAACCACCATGTTTAGAGACCTAGAAAACCTAGAACATCAAATTTTATGTCCTTATTCTCCCATATGACCGTTAAACTAGAAAGATATCATTTTGATGCAAGAAATTGAATCACCACATTATCTGTCCCAACCTAGGACCTTAAGAGGGTAGGGACTGATGTTAGCTCCTTACATTACCCATAAGAACACCTGGATCAATGAAATTGAGCCTAATAGATCTAAAAGGCCTAAAACCCAAAGATAACCCCACCTAAAGTTAAGAAAGTCAAAACCACATTTAAAAGTTCATGACATTTATGTTTTTTGCCATTGTTAGCCCCAAATACGAGACTACAATGTTCGACATGCCCCCAAGCTCTCATTTGATGGATAAAGCACATAAAAAACCTATCCAAACTCGAGGGAAAATGTTACATAAAGAAGGAAGGGTCAACTAAAGGCCCTCTCCTCTTAAAAACTTTGCCTATTTCGGTAAAAGAGTTATATTGAACCCTAGGCACTATAGCTAAACAAGTTTTAGACCCATTTCCCTCCCTTTTCCTCTATAAATAGAGGCCCAACTCGAACTTGAGAGAAGGGGAAGAAGAAAGAGCATTTTCTTAATCTCTATAATGCACCCATTTTACTTGAAATCCCAAAGTCCTTAAAGCTCAAGCCATATATCTGCTTCCCTTATTTTCTTGACTAAAGATTTAAAACCAGAAACACCCATCTCAACTCAATAGCTCAACCATGCTTCATTTGAAGTTTTTCTAGCTATTGGAAAACTTTCCTCAAGGTTGCACAGGAGAGGTAAGTCTCTCATTCCACCGTTTTCTCTAAGTTTGAATCCGTAAATCTTTGTTTTCAGTTTAGTTTTGTGTTGCTTGAGGTCTCAAAACCATGGGAAACTTGCATTCCCAATTTCATCTAAATTGAAAAAATGAGGTAGAGAGGCGAGGTTCTTATGGAAATCAGTACCTAAGATCCGAGAACATCGCCTCAAATAAATTCTGAGTAAAGTTGGGAGTATTTTTGCCTAATTTTAGGAGCTTTGAGCAACCTTTTTCATTGGTGTTTTGTTAGAATTTGGGCCTAAACTGCTCCCATTTTGGGCTGCTATAGCATCTTGGAAAGAGGGGTACCTAACAGATTCCCTCTTCCAATCCTTGAGACTTAAAATCTCTCAGTTGTGTGCTTTTTTCTGAGAAATGAGTCACTATCAAGTAAATCGAATTTTCTAATCTAAAATCAAGGGCCATTTCCTCTGAAAATGGGTGGCGATTCCATTTCTTTGAGTCGAACATGAATTTCTCAGAGCTCACAACTAGCAACTCCTCAGGGGAGTTATTAGGACCTTTCCTGGGAGACATTGGGCTCAATTTTGCACCTATTTGTTGGGCAATTTTAAGGACTTAAGAGTTCAAAAAATTGCTAGAATGCATTATAAGATCATGCCTTAGAAAGGCTATGCGCGATAGACCTTCCCAGCATGATTCAAAATCGCGATTCAGCATTGCTTAGTACAGAAGATCTCTCCCTCATACATTGAAATCACATCCAAAGTCTCGCCCAAAGCCATACCTCTACCAAAATCACACCTGAAACTGCACCCAGAACCACATCTTAATAAAAATTGCATCCTAAGATTCCACCTTAGCAAAAATGCATCCAAAACCTTCCTATAATCATGTCTCCATCAAAATTGCATTTTCTTGCATTACCTCTGCAACCTAACGTCAAATTTACACTTTCTTTCATCATCATCGCTACCCAAAATCTCAAAATCATACCTCAAAGCATGCTCTTCATACCTCAGGACTTATTAATTGCACATGAAAACTTGCTCATTGCATAAAAACTTGCTCATTGCACTTGAAAACTTGTTCATCGCACCTGAGAACTTTCTCATCACACCTGAAAACTTGTTGATTGCACCTTAAATCCACTTCATTGCACATCAGAACATCAACAACTCACCTCATAATGCCTTCACCACACATGAAATCACCCCATCTACCTTTGCCCACCCTGTTATCACATTGTATCCTTTATCACAATGCACTAGATCTCTACCATGACTAGCCTTCAGGATCTTTATAAGCCTTTTGGATTTTTCTCCCCCCCCCCTCTCTTTACAAGGGGTAACCTCTACCCCTTGTTTTTTTTCCTTTGTTATAGTTGAAAAAGCATCAAGAAAAATTAGCTTCTATTAGTTCCCAAGTGTGGCCACATAGAAACTTGTAAGATTGCTTGAAAACTCGAACATGTGACTGCATTCTCCCATTATTCCTCACTTTGTCTTTGTTTCTTTCTTGCATGCTTAAACACTCACAATACACTCTCATTTAAATAGAATTAGAATCCCATATCACCTATTAGAGGAAGGATAGTAGGTGTGTGCCCTTGGACTTTGGTCCTTAAAGTCTCCACCAATAAACCTTCAAACTAGCTATTAAGCAAAGAAGCCCATTTATCCATGGATGGAAGTTTGAAGGCTAGCAACCTTGTTGGAACCATAGAGTCTAGAACTCCCCTTACAACTTCATGCATTACACCTAGAGTACCCATACATAGAAGCCTTATATAAAAGTAGGATAAAAGAACCTTAGTGTAATTAGGACTAAGACACTAATTAAGAGTGTTGCATCATATGGTTGCCATCCATAGAAGTAAGATAAAAAAATAAACCTTGAATTTAACCATCAAAATATCTTTTAAGCTAGCGAAAGTTACACCCAAGCTCAAAGTCTAGTGATAATAACATTAATAAAAATAAGAATTACATCAAATCTAAAATCAATATAGATCAGAATCTAGTAAATTCTCAAAAGCTAAAGCTCCCATTTGAAATACTTAAAGAAGCCCATCTTACCACTCAAGTTCATTATCCCCAAGGCTAAATTGATGCATGACTCTATGAGTCCACTCTTGAGAAGTAGCGTCCAAAGGTCATTTTTAACCTCTTTTGTGCTTCATCTTGTACCAATTTCTAGGCTAAGTAGATGCATGACTTTATGAATTCCTCTATTGAGAAGTATCATCAAAAGGCCATTTTTAATCTCTTTTGTACTTCATCATGTTCCCATTCTTAGGCTAAGTAGATGCGTGACTCTGTGAAGTAGCATCAAAAAGAGCATCTTGACCCTCCTTGCTTGGATCATTTAGTAGGTACATATATGGCATGGGTTTAACCCTCCCTTGACCAATATCGAAAGATACTTCATCTCTCGATAGACCCCAAGTTAAGTAGATGCACTTCAACCTCACTGTATGGTTTCCAAATTTCAGGATGTCTAGTAAGTATACATATGGTAAAGGGTCTGACACTAATTAAGAATGTTGCATCATATGGTTGCCATCCATAGAAGTAAGATAAAAAAATAAACCTTGAATTTAACCATCACTGTGAAATTAGGACTAAGACACTAATTAAGAGTGCTGCATCATATGGTTGCCATTCATAGAAGTAAGATGAAAAAATAAACCTTGAATTTAACCATCAAAATATCTTTTAAGCTATCAAAAGTTACACCCAAGCTCAAAGTCTAGTGATAATAACATTAATAAAAAAAAAAGAATTCCATCAAATCTAAAATCAATCTAGATCAGAACCTAGTAAATTCTCAAAAGCTAAAGCTCCCTTTTGAAATACTTAAAGAAGCCCATCTTACCACTCAAGTTCGTTATCCCCAAGGCTAAATTGATGCATGACTCTATGAGTTTCACTCTTGAGAAGTAACATCAAAAGGCCATTTTTAACCTCTTTTGTGCTTCATCTTGTGCCCATTTCTAGGCTAAGTAGATGCATGACTTTATGAGTTCCTCTATTGAGAAGTATCATCAAAAGGTCATTTTAATCGCTTTTGTGCTTCATCATGTGCCCATTCTTGGGCTAAGTAGATGCGTGACTCTATGAAGTAGCATAAAAAAGAGCATCTTGACCCTCCTTGCTTGGATCATTTAGTAGGTACATATATGGCATGGGTTTAACCCTCCCTTGACCAATAACAAAAGATACTTCATCTCTCAACAAACCCCAAGTTAAGTAGATGCACTTCGACCTCACTATATGGCTTCCAAATTTCAGGATGTCTAGTAAGTATACATATGGTAAAGGGTCTGACACCCCCTTTAATCAATACCAAAATGTTAGACAATTATGCCCTTAGCTCCAATAAGATTAATGTATCTTCTGACATTTATTATAAATGAATAAAGTACATAATTGATTCATGTTATTGTGGTATGTTTCTATGTAATACCCTTAAACTAGACACATATGAGACTCGTGTTAGTTTAGAATCTTCACAGCCGTTGGATGGATCTGGGGAGATTTATCCTACCAAGGCTGACACTGATATACCACCAAGTTGGTTGGGGTGGCTTGTCTCAGCTGCCAGGGTGAGACCTGAGGTACAAGTAGTGTGGGTTTTCTTGAAACCCTGAACTATACCAAATTCCAGTATTGCCCTGGACCTTGGAGATAGATGTGCAAAACTGGAATGCTACACCTGATCTCCATACTCGAATATGGTACTGCACTAGGTGTCAGATTGGGCTGTCTTTGATATGCCAATCAGTGAGATCCTTAGAGGGGGTCCAAACCTGGGTATGTTGGGATAGTCCGAGAATTCATCTGAGTGGATGATCATAGTGACAAGATCAACCCCTTTGTCAGACAAAGTGAATGATTAGGAAAGTGCACTCTCTCTGATGGAAACCTAAACTGCCGGCAGTGGATTTCAAATGTGTTTGAAATTTGGTTTTGCAAAATATATTTATATAGAGATATACTTATATATTATGGTTTCACAAATTGTTTGCAAAATGTTTTAATTCCCGGGATCCATGTGAGTAGAGAGTGCATCATTATACCTTGCAACCGAGGGAGATGTCCTCTCTTGTCAGGTAGTGTTTGATCATTAAGGGCTGAGAGGTTAAGTGTAAGACCATTGAGGGTAATACCTGATGGGCTAATCTTGAATTTGTCCATAGTTCTTGGGTTTTCATAAGGTGGCTGGATCCAAGAACCATTTAGTGTAAATGTTGGGCCCATTAAGAGCCCATGGTGATGGACTCAGGGGTTCACTATCTCCTATAGTGAATTCAGTCAGGCTTTGTAACAAAGGGTGGGCTGAACCCATGTTGCGGATGTGTAGATCGATGTAAGGGTCCCACGCCATACAAAGAAAGCCAACTGGGCAGCAGGTTAAGGAGTAAGTGAGCACATAAGCTTAATGGGCCTAAGGCCCAATTCGAACTGGGCTTAAGTTGGTTAATTAAAAGGGGGCAAGATCTGATTTATAATTTGATTAGGATTAGCTGAAGGATAAGATAAGTCTTATCCATTTAAGAGTCCAGATCGAAATATCAAATATTGGATCAAGAAACTCTCTCCTAATTAGATTAGGAGGCTAATCCAAAGAAGACTATAAATAGGGGGTGAATTCCTCAGTTTTATACACAACAATCTATAGAGTTCTCCCCTATTCTTGCCGCCCCTACCCAGTTTGATCTACACTTGTGGAACTGATCAAGAAGTATTCATGATATTGCTTCATGGTAGAAGAAGCAATCTGAAGTCGTGCTCATTAGCCCTTACCCAATTCTTGTTGAAGAATTCAGGTTCTTGCTAAAGAACCATCCTATTGATCTTGCTTCACTACGCACTGTGTCATCTTCAGTGGAAGCGGGTTTTGGTCTTCTCTTTGGGCATGAAGACCTGCATTGGGAGTTACTGCTACTTCGTATCAGGTATATCCCTCACTTCCTATTGGTTTTAGATCTGGTCTGGTTTAGGATTCAAGAACGAACCTTGAAAATGTAGTTTTCTAAATTTGGAAATGTGATTCCCGGATGAGAAAAGAAATTTTTGAAATTTCGCCCAACTTTTTTGCAGGGTTTGACCATCCATATGATGGATCTACCATCACTTCAGTGGTATCAGAGCTAGGTTCAAGTCTTGGACCAAAATAGATAGGATATTGATCTGTGCGAATGGGCAGAAGGTGTTCTAGCCGATTTGCGCAGTTAGCGTTTTTCTAGGAAATCAGT
The DNA here is from genome assembly GCF_000365185.1 of Nelumbo nucifera. Next base: position 20,302 of record NW_010729393.1, read on the forward strand.
TCCCAGTTTTGGGCAATTGATCTAAAAATTAAATCTTTAATATTCTGATATATATTTAGAATTGTTCTATTTATGTTTCTTGAATTATGGGTTGTTCATATGGAGGAGATCGAAATCTTTCTGCGGCGCAAGAAATCTGCTCATCTACGTTTTCTATTCATTCTTGGTCTGTAATTGATAGCTATAAATATAACCCTAGCAAGTGCACTAGTTATCAAGTAGTATAAAAATATCGTTCCCACGGGGATTTAACAAAATAAGTATTAGAACTTCAGTCTTCCCTAATTATTTGGACAATCAAAATTCAGATTTAAGAGTAAGAACTATTGAAAATAAAAATAGAAAAAGAAAATAAAAGCAAAGGCAATCAATAACCGAATATGCAATGAGTGAAATCGCTAGGACCATTGGTCCACCTAACCATTCTAATGAATATTAATGGATGCGATTAACCAAAATCATTTGTCATTCCCATAAGCTAAAGTTTTTCCCAATTTTATTTAATATTCTTTCCCAAGATATATTAATCCTATTTCTATCAAGTAACCCCTCGATCCCTCGACTAGAGTTCTCAATGATAGGAATGCATTAAGTTCAAGAAAAACTCATATATTCAGATGAATCATGTGTATATATCCCTATATACCATTCAAATCACACCATGAATTATGTGGTCGAATATATAAATTCCTCTCCCGATTCATTCATATAAACCGAATCAATTAAGAGATGGCCATTCCTAATCGCATTAAGAAAATAATTCATAGACTATATGGAAATCACAATCTTGGATAAATCATAATGATAAAAATATATTCATTATCATGGTTAGGCTTTCCACAGCCCTAACTAAAAGCAAATCAGTTCATGATAAAGGAAATAAAGCAAACAAGAGGAAAGAAAGAACTCATGAATTCGCCCATGGTGCTGAGATCTCCTCTTCTTCTTGCCGCCACCTCCTTCTTGAAGCTTTCTTGATTTGCTGATCTCCTTCTTGAAGTTTCTTGATGATCTTCTTGATTCACTTCAGAGGGACTTCAGTAATTGGTTAATTCAATTATTGATTGACCTCCAAAGCTAGTTCGCCCAACCCTTGATATAGTTTAGGGAGGGGGGCTGTTACAACCACTTAGAGTTATCTCTAGAATAGATAATCCCGATTAAACTCATCCTATCCTATCTTATCTTCTCTCTTATCTAATGATCTCAATCTTTAACTTTCTAGAATTACATCACAAATTTAAATCTGGTATAACTCCTCTCAGTTTCTTGTTCTTGTATTCGTATTAGGCTTCCTCTACGAATTGGGCTACTGCAAGTCTTTTCTGCCAGTTGGGCTTCAGCTGCGAATTTGCCCCGAATTTGGGCCCAGATTTGACTTCGATGCAGGCCGAATCTGCGAAAGCCCAAAACATGAAAGTTGTATCTTTCTCTCTTATCTTTCCAGTGAGTCTTGAATCAGCCCAATCAGATCTCGGATACGAGAGTTAGGCACAGATTACTGATCGGTGCCGAAACTATGAAAAATCATCTGATTTGCCTTGCTTTTCTCCTGATGCCTTCTTTCATGCCTTGAACCGGAATACAAGAATAATGTGTCCAATTAAGTACTAATTCAGTATAAAGGACTGAATATTTGGGGTAAAAATGTGATAATTTTTAGTCTCATCAGTAATTATTTTTTTTTTATTTTAGACGGAATGTATAGGAATTTGATTCTGATGTAATATTAAATTAGGTTTTCTATTTTATTTCATTGAAGATGAAGCTGGTTTGCGTGAAGGAGAGGATTTGCGCAGATAAGAAATATGCGATCTGCGATTTGTAGAAATTGAAACTGCAAGCAACGACTAATTTTTTTTCTAGCAGGTTTGTATCCACACGAACAGCCCACTGATGTGTTTGCTTGCTGATTTTGATTGTCATTTATCATCTATATTTAATTTTTAGATCATCTGTTTTGAATTAGATCTTGAATTGAACATAAAACGCTAGACCCATTCGAATTAGATTGGACCAAATTGGTTGAACTGAATCTGTGGTTCGATGGGCCTGTTATCAACCCTAAAATTTCCTTCATGGGACGAGGGATTGATGATTAATTGCAAGATGCAATTCGGCCCACGTCTATAAAACCCAGTTTTAATTTGTTAAAACTGCCTTAGCCCAACTCAGCGTAAATGCTATATGAGCCGAACTGCTCTTTGCAGTTCAGCCCATATACCTTGATAATATTAATTGGTAATATTATGGGTTTTAAATGAGCTTTAATTGTGGGTTTTACAGTTATTTAATTGATTGGATCAATTGTGGATTTCATGCATGTGATGTATGGATGTGTGATGTGCTATGTACATTGGCCATAACCACTTGGTCCATGCTAATTCGATGGTGGCTCTTTCGCACACCATGGCTGAATGCACATCATTGCCATGGTGTCCATAGGATCATTGGATGATCCCCCCATTTGATGGGCCACACATCAGCTTCCTCCCCAAGAGGAATCGTGCGGAACCCTAGCCGTTTAGGGCCCATTTAAATCTGGCTTTGAGAAAGTCAATGGGAGCCACTTTGGTTTGACCTAAATAAAACTAGGGCATAATATTTCGTTCCCTCCACTGAAATATAAGTGCATGTGATAGGGAGACTCATATGATGAACTCTCTAAAGGCCTTCCATCATTAGCATGAAGATGGGTCATCAGTAATGAGGAGATGCACCATAAAATTGGGCTATCCATTTGCTGTTTGATCTATTGGATTGTTTCATAAGATGATAGGAGCGTCATAGACCAATGTGGGAGGGGCCTATCCTAAAATGGAAGACTCTCTCACGGTACCTTGGCATTCACGGATATGATGGGTAAGCACTTACTATACAGAAAGGTTTAACCTAAAATGGCAATGAACCTTGTCTAATAGAGGCCAAAGGGAAAGCTCATTAGATGAGTGAATATGATCCTTCACAGAAGGTGGTGGGGTTATGCAGCTGAAACAGTTGGCTCCATGCATTGTATGTGGTTTCCCACATTTCCAGAGACATAATTTTGAAGTTTCCGTCACTCAGATAGGAGGGAATCTCAGAGATGCCCAAAATGGAAATGGAACATAGATTAAAAGTCCTTTCTATGTAATGACATGAATCAATTTAGGTTGTGGACTTATAAATCTGCTTTGCCTTTACCAGAAATGGCAAATGGAAACTTCACCAAGTTGTTGGATGATAACAAACTTAAGGGCCTAAATTATGCTGACTGGTACCGTTACCTTATGCTGGTATTAACGTCCGAGAAATTAGACAAGGTTGCTAAGAATCCTACTCCGGATTGTCTGGGTGATAGGGCTTCTGAGGCACGTAGGAAGGAGTATCAAGAATGGAAAGATAAGAATTCTCTTGCTCGGTGCTACATCATAGCCTCCATCGACAATCCAGTACAGAGACAATTCAATCAGATCAAAGTGTCCAAGGATAACCTAGATAGTCTAAGGACAATGTATGAAGAGCAGAATCGTTCTACTCGTCAGAAGGTCTTGAAGTTGTTCATGACCGCAAAAATAACCGAGAGCCAGATGGTTCATGACCATTGTCTCAAGATGATCGGTTAGACTAATGAACTAGAGGCACTCGGATCAGGGCTAGATCATGTCACTAGGGTTGATGCCATCCTAATTTCCTTGCCTCCCTCCTTCAATCAGTTTATCATGAACTACAACATGAATAAGCTAAATGTTAGCCTTTGGGAACTCAGCAATATGCTGCAAAGGGCTGAAGAACTGATAAGAAGGATAAACCGATAGCCATGCTTGTTGAAGGTGGCAATTTGATTAAGAAAAAGATGAGGGCAAAGAAAAAGCCTCAGAAGAAGATTAGCACACCGAAAAATCAAAAGAAGAACAAAGCATCGGTGCCTGTCACTTTTGCAAATAGACTGACCACTTTAAGAGGAATTGTCCTTAATGCCTAGAGACTAAGAAATAAGGTATGTTTGATTCATTCATCATAGAGACCAATCTGTTAGTCACTTCTGCTTCCTGGTGTATTGATTCCGGGGCTTTGACTCATGCATGTAACTCACTACAGGGTTTCAAGATAAGCAGAAGACTGAGTGACGGAGAAGTGACACTCTACTTGGGGACTATTGCAACAGTTGCCACTACAACCATAGGAACTGTAGAACTAGTTTTCAAAGAAGGAACAATTGTACTTAAAGATTGTCTTTCGTACCTAATTTTAGAAGAAATTTGATTTTTGTCTCAAAATTGTGTTTGGATGGCTATTCTATCTTATTTAGTAATATGATTACTATTAAACGGAATAACAAGTCTCGCATACAGAGAACTTGACCTTATACATTCTGATGTATGTGGTCCCATGAATGTTAGGACACGTAACCAGCATGTTTATTTTATAACATTTACTGATGTTATTCATAGTATGGTTAAGTGTACCTAATGAGACATAAGTCTGAATCATTTAAAAAGATAATAGGATTGTATCTCTCTAACGAATTCAGGGACTACTTAAAAGATAATAGGATTGTATACAACTAGCTCCTCCAGCTACACCACAACCAAATAGTGTGTCAGAGAGGAGCAATAGGACTCTATTAGATATGGTCCGTTCACTTCTCATCCACTCAGAGTTACCCACATCCTTTTGGGGTTTCGCATTAGAGACTATGATTTACGTGTTGAACCGGGTTCCTACCAAATCTATTCCTAAGACTCCATATGAGCTATGAACCGGTAAGAAACCAAGTGTAAGACACTTGAAGATTTGGGGTTGCTAGGCACATGTTAAAAGAACTAGTGTTGACAAATTGGAATCCAAGACCAACTATTGCCTATTTGTAGGTTACCCAAAAGGCTCTATAGGTTACTTATTCTATGATCCAAAAGAGTAAAAGGTGTTTTATAGTCGAAATGCCCACTTCCTAGAGGAAGATTACATCTTGGATAATCATCATCAGGAAGTTGTTCTTGATGAGGAGAGCCCTAGGGGTAGTGGGAGAAGTCCCACCAGCTCCAGAAAATAACCGATCTAGAAGATCTACCCGGGTTTCCATACCTCCAATTCGTTATGGCTATGACCAAGATAGTGTGTCAGATCCCGTGACTTATTCAGAAGCTATGTTGGACATAGATTCCTTGAAGTGGGTAGATGCCACGAGAGCTGAGGTAGACTCAATGGAGACCAATGGAGTCTGGACTCTAGTAGATCCGCCCACTAGGGTAAAAGCAATTGGTTGCAAATGAATCTATAAAAGGAAGAAGGGCCCCGATGGTAAGGTTGTCACCTACAAGCCTCGTCTTGTGGTGAAAGGGTACACTCAGAAAGAGGGAATCGACTATGAGGAAACCTTTTCGCCCGTGGCCATGCTTAAATACATTAGGATCCTGATAGCTATAGCAGCATACCATGACTACAAGATTTGGAAAATGGATGTCAAAACCGCATTCCTGAATGGAAATCTTACTAAAAATATCTACATGCAGCAACCGTAAGGTTTCATAGCTGTTGGTCAAGAATACATGGTATGTAAACTTAATCGATCCTTATATGGACTTTAGCAAGCTTCTAAGAGTTGGAACATCTAGTTTGACTCAACCGTCAAACAATTTGACTTTGAACAAAATCCGGATGAGCTCTGTATTTACAGGAAGACAGTGGGAAATAAGGTTACGTTCTTGGATCTGTATGTAGATGACATTATACTCATTGGGAATGATGTAGGAATGTTAACTACGATGAAAGTATGGCTTTCATAGTAATTCTCCATGAAAGATCTTGGAGAAGCCTCCTTCATCTTGGGACTTCGACTCTATAGAGATAGATCGAAAAGGATAATAGAATTATCCCAGTCTACTTTCATTGACAAGATAGTCAAGAGATACAGTATGGAAAACTCTAAGAAAGGAAATGTTCCTTTTAGGCATGGAGTCACTCTCTCTAAGGGTTTGTCTCCCAAGACACCTGAGGAGATTGAGGGCATGAAGGAAGTTCCCTATACCTCTGCCGTAGGGAGCATCATGTATGTCATTCTGTGCACTCGTCTTGACATTGCTCAGGCAGCGAGTGTGGTAAGTAGATACCAATCTAACCCAAGGCAGGAGCATTGGATAGCTGTGTAACACATACTAAAATGCCTTCGAAGGACAATAGGAGTTTTGTCTAGTATTCGATGGTAGTTCACTATAGATCATCAGCTATACTAATACCAACTTCTAGTCAGACCCAGATGGTAGAATGTCTGCATCTGGATACATCTTTACGATGGGGGTCCTTAGTAGTAAGAATAACAGTCCACAACCCAAGCCTTGCACATTGTCGTAAGTGAGGCTGCCTAATGAATGAAGGTGTTCATTCTGGAATTTGGAATTCTACACATCACCCATTCCATGTTTTGTGACAACATTGGATCTATGGGAGATTGATGTTAAAAGGTAGCATCAGTAGATAATGCGACAGACCCATTGACTAAGTCACTGACACAAAAAGTGTTTGAGAAACACGTGGAAAGTATGGGACTCCGGCTTATACCCGATTGGACCTAGGTGCAAGTGCGAGCTATTAGACTATTATGCCCTTAGCTCCAATCAGATTGTTGTATCTTTTGACATTTATTGTAAATGAATAAAGTACATAATTCATTCATGTTATTATGGTATGTTTTTGTGTAGTACCCTTAAACTGGACACATATGAGACTCATGTTATTGTGGTATGTTTCTGCCAAGGCTGACACTAATGTACCGCCAAGTTGGTTCGGGTGGGTTGTCTCAGCTACCAAGGTGAGACTGAGGTACATGCAGTGTGGGTTTTCTTGGAACTCTGAACTGGACCAAATTCTAGTATTGCCCTGGACCTTGGAGATAGATGGGCAAAACTAGAATGTTACACTTGACCCCTAGATTCGATTATAGTACTACACTAGGTGTCGGATTGGGCTATCTTTGATATGCCAATCAGTGAGATCCTTAAAGGGGGTCAAAACCTGGGTATGTTGGGACAGTCTGAGAATTCATCTAAGTGAGTGATCATAGTGACAGGATCAGCCCCTTTGTCGGACAAAGTGAATGATTGGGAAAATGCACTCTCTCTAATGGAAACCTAAACTGTTGGTAGTGGATTTCAAATGTGTTTGAAATTTGGTTTTGCAAAATATATTTATACAGAGATATACTTATATATTATGGTTTCACAAATTGTTTGCAAAATGTTTTAATTCCCGGGATCCATGTGTGTAGAGAGTTCAGCACTATACCTTGCAGCCAAGGGAGAGGTCCTCTCTTGTCGGACAGTGTTTGATCATTTTGGAAACAAGTTTCTAAAGCCTTTTTTGATCATTATTCTTTTAGCATGGAATTGGTTCCTGATCGAACTGACCTAGAGGCCTTGTCAATGAAGGAAGGAGAAAATTTTCTTGAGTATGCATATCAATGGAGAGAAATGACATCAAAGTTGAGGTATTCGATGCCTAAGGAGGAAATGATAAAGACATTAAGGGATCCATATTATTCAATGTTGATTGCCTAGACTCTTAAGGATTTTAATGAGGTTGTCAGGGGGAGCACCAAGATCGAGGAGGCTGTAAGGCAAGGAAGAATCAATCCCTCAACATCTGCAACAATTGGGGGAGCTGGTGCATCCCAAACCTTTGTTAGGAAATCTCCCATCATAAAGAATTTAGAAAATGAAGTGCATGTTATTTCCTTATCCCCTTATCAACAAGTTCAGCCTAACTTTGTTGTAGCCACTCACCCTAACAATCCCCGATAACCATTTTGCTTACTTATCCAACCCATTGCCACCAATGCCTATCGCACCCTAGCCATTTCAACCAATGATAGCTCTGTAGCCATACTAGCCACCCGCTCCCCAACAACCACCAGTGGTAACCAACCAAAATCATCGCATCCAAATAGAGAAGAGGATAAAGTTTACCCCCTTTCATACCCTCACTCTCAATTATTGCCTGCATTGGTCAAAAAACGTACTTAAGTTTGTGGACTTGGAAACCAGCACCAAAATCCAAGTCAAAAGGGTACGATGAGAATGCCCACTACCCCTACCACCAAGGCCCGAGGCATGTGATAGATAAGTGTTGGCAACTTAAGTATGCATTTCAGAGACTAATTGATGAAGGACACAACACCTTTCAAGCAGAGCGACCAAAGCAACAATCAATGGAGATCACTCAAAATCCTATGCAACCACATGAAGTAGGACCAAGCAATAGCATTGATTGCATCGAAGAAGAAAGGTAGTTTATGGACCCTATAGTGTTGATTGTTCTAATTAGGATCCTACCAAATAGTACCAGTGCCATGCATACAACCACCTTTTGATACCATTTACACCATCAGACCTCCTTTCTGCATCCTAGTCCCTTTCACGCAGTCTACCAATAATCATTTCACCCCTTCCACTGTATCCAATGACAATCTTCCATGAAAACCCTTTATCATTCTCTACCCATAACTCTATGGAGAAAATTCATCCAAATTGAACTAGAACGTGGAGCCTTATTAAGATTTGGAAGATTTTTGCCCCCAAGACAGGTGACTAGCATAGTAGACAAAGGAAAGGCTATGATAGGGGAGGAGCCGGATGGAGAAAGCAAAAACAAGGAAATTGATGATTTCCTAAGAGCTATTGAAAAGTCCCCATACAATTTAATTGATCGACTAGCAAAAATACCCACACAGATTTTAGTACTCAGGCTATAATTATCTTTCAAACACTACAGGAATCAGGTTATCTAAGTTTACAAAAGGGCTCTTGTCCTTCCAAGTATAAAACCAAAAAGGCTAGCATAGATGATCGACATGATTTTGGCCCATCGTGTCATGACTTTCTCAAATGATGAAATCCCAATAGATGGTGTTACTCACAGTCTTCCATTGTTCATCACAGTGACTTGTAGAGGAAGAAGGGTCCCTACTGTCTTGGTGGATAATGTGTTTGGTCTAAATGTATGAACTCTCGATACACTACATGCACTTGTAATAGGTATGCATGATGTGAGACCCATTGCGGTAAGGGCCGTTGACAATTCAGTTTAGGCTCAATTTTGGAGATGTAACACTTAATGTGACTATGGCTACCCGACCCGGGGGGGGCAGATTTGGGTATGGGGTTTGGAGTCGCCACCTAAATTTTTGGAATTGGAAATTTAGGAAAACCCGGGATTTTTCAAGAAAAAAATTTGCTTTCTTGGTGACTCGTTGCCCAATGAGATTCTTAAGGTCTGGGGACCAAGGTACGGTGTGGGAAGGTGTTAGGCACCCCACACACACCTGGTTAAACCGGCCTCTACTTCACCAATGTTTCAAGGATTATTCATAATTTTGGACTTCAAATTGTTGGAATTGCATAAATCAATCAAAAAAACAACTAACGTAAACAAACAATTAAAGAGGCATGCTAATATAGACAGATAAGAAAATTAATGGACTAGATTAAAATAAATCCAAATGATCTACTATACCATAACATGCCAAAAGGGAAAACCAATTAAGAAAAAAAGTGAGAGATAAAAGAAAGACTATATTAATGAACAAACTAAAGAAATGATAGGTCACAAAGACTATAATAACTAATCAAAAAAAGAGTTGAGTAGCTAATGCAAATTAGATGAGTAGTAAGGAATGGTAGGGAAACATGTGAAATGCTAAATGTGCAACTAGTAACATGGTCATATCGTGGACATCAGAAAATTCATACTAAGGAGAACATGAACAAGGATATACATGAATTGGGAGCAGAGAACAAGCCATCCAAAAGTAAAGAAAATGTGTGTGGATACCTATAATGGTGTAGAGTGTGTTTAATGAGAATTCTACTCAACAAAAATATTTACCTAATATGTTTAACAAACTTTCCAACACATACGATCATGTGATGTAATGAAACTAAACTAAAGAAGAGAACAAAACAAGCAGCAACGACACTAGATGAGAAAATTGTCCAAATACTATTAGAAAAGGATGATGGAGAGGGAGAGCAATGGAGCTAAATAAGTTTAAACATGATGCATGCAAATGATCTAGCTAAAAACGGTGCCCCTTAAGTGTAAAAATAAAAGTAAACAAATAAATAAACATACCAATGAAATACAAAACAAAGAAAAGAAAACTAAATGAATGAAGAAAATAAACGTTAATCATGAAATCTAAAAAACGCTGGCCAATCTTATGATGAATGATGATTGAACTACTAAACTAACAGAAAGAAGAAATTTGAAACCTTAACAACAAAGTTCATCTTCGAAGAGATTGCTGACTAACCCTACTCAATTACTTACAAAGAGAAATAAAAAAAAGGGGGCTGAATAGAAATTATGCTGCTGGGGTGCTAACGGGCATACCTTTTTCAAGAACTTAACTAGCTGAACTTGCCTTTCTCTTCATTGATGCATTCTCTATGATAGTGTGGACATTTTCAATGATTTCTACTTGGAGATTTTTGTAGTATGTGCTCTTGATCATTCATTGGCTGATCTTGGGTTTGAATTGTAGCCCAGGCATTGGGAAACATGCTGGATGACTGAAGGGGGGATTTCTTTAGGCTAGTGAGTGTAGGATCATTTCTCTAGGCTTTCTTGTGTGTCTAGGATGTGAGAAAGGGGTGGTATATATAGATTTTTGGGGAGGATTCTAGAAGGGAATGAAGGGATAAGATTGGGAGACTAGGAAGATCAATAGTTGACATTTAAAGGGTTTTTGGAACGAGATTGATTGAGAGAATGGGCTGTCAAGACAGCTTTGAGAGAAATCCTCTCAATCAAGACAAAGAGTGAAAAATTTCACCAATTTACCTAAATTGGACATTCCAAGTTTAGGTGATTGGATTGATTGGTTGGAGGCTCGTAGCTGGACAAAACTTGGACTTTTAAGATGCTTCTAGAGGCTGAGAGGAAGTTTTGGTCGTGGAATGCCCTAGGTTCCAAGTTATTGTGAAGAGAATTCCAAATGGAGGGCTCAAATCGAGTCTAGCTTCGGGTCTCAAGATGGAGGGGTTAACGGTGTTGGAATTGAATGATCTTGGTATCGTTGGACTTGGAATTTTGAGATCTACATCTACAGGATTGAATTTCAGGTTTTTTGGGGGGAAGGATTTAGGATCAGAGATGATCCTGATCGGATGATCAGAATCGATTCCAGATTTGGGTTTTGATGTGAAGGGGTAAGAGGTGTCGGATTCGAGTGATCTTGGTGTTATCGGACTTGGATTTTTGGGCTCCATGTACCTATGGTGTTGGATTTCTGATTTTTTGGTGGGTAGGATTTAGGATCCCCAACCGAACGATCGGAATCGATTCCAGCTTCGGGTCTTGAGATGAAGGGGTAAACGGTGTCGGTTTTGGGTGATCTTGGTGTTGTCGGACTTGGGGTTTTGGGATCTACGTACTTATGGTTTTGGACTTCTGATTTGATGTGAAATGAGGTTTATGATCAAAATGACTCGGATTGGATGATCGGAATTGGTTCCAGCTTTGGGTTTTCGGATGAAGGGGTAAACGGTGTTGGATTTGGGTGATCTTGGTGCCGTCGGATTAGGATTTTTGGGCTCTACATACTAGTGTGTCCGGAAGCGTGTCATTAACCACTTCGTAACACCAACTTAATAATTTATAAATTTTTTGATTCTCAAAATAACTACAAACACAGTTAGTGGTGAGAAAGGGGTTGTGTCCATAGGGAAGCGAGGGAAAAATTGTTACGTACTTCAATACGAACAAAAGAACACGATTGGAGATTGTAGAAACACAAAATTTAATTAATTAAACTGGAATTCATTAAAAATAAAATTTGAACACTGCTGAAAGTGACAAGTGCATAAAAATAAATAAATAATAGAAATAAATAAATAAAAGAAATTAAATAAAAAAGTTTGTAATCCGATCAAAGGTAGCAGTTTTCAAATCTCTCCTTTGACCCTCAAACTTCTTGAGCTAGGCCTTCCGTCTTACTTGTCCAAATTCCAAATCTGCAAAAAAGAAATAAAGCAAAAGTTAAACTGAATAAAAGTTAATTTGTAGGAAGGAAAAATTAGACTGGAAATTAAAGAATAGAAGTTAAATCTAAAACTAAATTAAAATGCTTGGGATCCGATTCCAGAGGTGGCAATAGTGGCTTTGGCGAACTGCAAGTAGGAACCCCTCCTCTTGCCTATGCATTCTCCTCTTCTTCTACCCTTGAACTTCTCAAGATTAGCCATCCGTCTTACCTAGGGGCAGAATCCAACCCCTTCTCAGGACCCCTTAGGTCCTTTTTATAGAGAAGGGTGAATAAAATTGGGATTAGAGAGAAAGAGGGGGCGACAGCTAGGTTTTAGCAAAAATCAGGGCGCCCCAGGGTTTAGAATGGAGGATTAGGATTGTCCTAAGGTGATCCTAAGGCTAAAAAGAAGAGGAGGGGGTGCCTAATATTATGTAGGGCAATGATTTGGGCACCCAGAATTGGATGGTGGAGATTTTGGTGCCTAGCATTGAAAGTTGGTGATTACAAGGAGTGGGTGGCGCCCTAGAGTGGATGGCTGAGATAGAGAATGGAATGGAGGGCTGAGATCTAGTGGCTGAAGGCTGAATGGTGAGGATTAGAAGTTAGGTGGCGCCCTATGGTTAGAAAGCTAGAAAGTGAGTGCCCTAGAATGAATGGTGGAGATTAGAAGAGATGGAAGGTGGAGATTAAGCAGCTAGGGGTGGCTAGGGTTTGGTAAGGATGAAAAGGAGTGAAAAGGTGCCCTAGGGTTTGCTAAGGAGAGGGGAGTATGCTAATACAGTAGGAGGGGTGCCATTCTGGGTTTAGCAAATAGAAGGCACCCTCTTGTGCTCAGTTTTTCACATAAACACCTCCTCTCTCAGCTGGACTTCACACCAGCTTCCCAAAAATTGCATTTCAGCCATGAAACTTCTCCAATTTTCTACCAAATTTTCATAGAGACCATTAGAGGTCACAAATTGAATTTAACTGAGAAAAGGGAACATTTTGATTATTCTAAGGCCGAAAATAACCCTGAGATGATGCCCTTAAGGCATCAAACTATAGAGTTATCACACCCCCAACCTAACCATTGCTAGTTCCTTAGCAATGCAGCCTTAAAATTACACTGAGTAAAGAGATCATTCCATTGCAAGATCATCCTTGACAAAATTAGCCAAGTATCCTGATTCCAGAATTCTCAAACTTTGTATAGATTGGTATTGTTCTTAAGGGGTAAAACTATCTTGCTTTGAACATTACATAAACTTGACATAAAAATCTTATATACCCTTCCATTTGCAGATTGTCTTGATAAGTTGAGATTGATTTTTAAAATCAAAGGGGTATTCTTATCATTTCTGACAGTGGATTCTTACCCCTGAACTTGATATGCACACACATATATATATATATTAATTTTTATTTTTATTTTTTATTTCTACCATCCACCATTTGACGTGAATCTCAACACTTGACTTAGGTGAAAAGACCCGGTTACTAAGTGTTAGGTGAGTGTCTTTGGCATTCCCTATTTCGTTTGATGCGAATCTCGACACTTGACTTAGGTGAAGAGACCCGGTTACTAAGTCTAAGTTGTCCATTGACCTAGTTTATTTTTTTTTTCAAACATTGTTCAGGGTAGTCAATTGTCTCTAACAAGGGCATACTTGGAAGTATCTTCCAATTTCTAAACGGTTTCGACAATATATAAATAAGACCAATTTTGACTCCTATCACTTGCTACCAATTTGTACAAAATTAAATATTTTTTTATTAGTTTCCTCAACTTTTTCTATTTAGGAATCTCTTTTAATGGAAAGAATTTTTAAAATTTTCAATGAAATTTTGATTCTACATATTTATAGGCTTAGCTTCTCAATTTATTTTTTCAAAATTTTCTCTCTTTCCTCATCCTCCAACTTAAGTGTCATTGTCCCTAATGGCATGACTAGACTGATGCACAAAGGACTTGGGCCAAAGGGAACAATCAATAGGGTTTTCCTGAGCAGTTCAAGGTCTACCAACCGGCCTCGAATCAAAAACCAAAAACTCTAATCCTAAAAACAACTAGAACTACATTGGATTGCCTCCCAACTAATGCTAAGTTTAACGTCTTCAGCCAGACACATTCACGCACTTCTTTCATCTATACTCCTGGACTCGCTTTCTTCTTCACACAGACAGGGCTCAGATTGGGCTAACCAAGGGGTAGACAGGGCATCTAGAAGATCATCCACTATATTTACCCTACACTCATCTTCCCCTAGATTTGGATACTTAGTGGCACTAAATACATTTAACTAGACTTTCTGCTCCCCAACTGAAATGTCCATTTCTCCTGATTTACAATTGATGTTTGCATTGGTCATTGCTAGAAATGGACATCCTAAGATTATCGGGTTATGGTTCAGTTCCTCGATTGGGGTCATGTCTAGGACGACAAAATCTACTAGGAAGTAACAATCCTCTATCTTGACAATGGTGTCATCAATAACACCTTGAGGAGTCTTGACTAACTGATCAGCGAGTTGCAGAATTACCGGGGTAGGTTTTAAATCGCCAATCTTGAACCTTTCATAAATAATTAAGGGAGGCAGGTTAACACTAGCCCCAAGATCCAATATGAACTGATCGAAAGTGATTCCAGAGATGACACGGCTTATGAAAAGAGCACTAGGGTCTTTCTTTTTCCGGGGAAGTTGGTTTAGGAGAACTGCACTAACATCTGCCGAGATCATCACTTTCTGTGGGGCAGATCGTGGCTCCTTTTTTTGAGTACACAAATCTTTTAAGAACTTGGCATAGGTTGGGACATGTTGGATAACATTGAGGAGAGGGATATTAATATGGACTTGCTTGAATAACTCCCTGATCTCCTCATTGCTAGTCTCTTTCGTCTTTCACAACGGCCCGACTATGAGTGTGGCTGGAAAGGGAACTACAGGTTGGTTCACTATAGGCTTTTCTTCTAAATGTTCCTTTCCTTTTTCTTTCCCCCCAACTTATGGTCTTCTTGCTCCTTTTCTTCTTCACTGATGTTTTCAATTTTCTTTTTCTCATACGGGTCCTCTAAAATCCTCCCACTCCTTAAGGTTGTAATAGCCTTGGTATTTTCAAAATGAGGGTTCTTAGGAGGTGGTTGAATCTAGTGTGGAGGAAAACCCGGTGGTTGATTTCTAGGATTCATAACCGGTTGACTCAGTAGTTGCCCTACTCTCCTCGCCTTGGCTTCGACTAGCTATCCTATTTGGTTCTTGATAACTTTATTGTTTGATGCCTTAAGGGCATCATTTCAGGGGTATTTTCGGCCTTAAAATAGTCAAAATGTCCCATTTTCCCAGTTAAATTCAATATTGTGACCTCTAAGGTTCTCTATGCAAATCTTGGGGAAAACTGGGGAGTTTCAAGGCTGAAATGAAGTTTTTGGGAAGTTGGTGTGAAGTCCAGCTGAGAGAGGGGTGTTTTTGTGAAAAACTGAGCACAAGAGGGTGCCTCCTATCTGCGAAACCTAGAATGGCGCTCCTCCTACTATATTAGCATGCTCCCCTCTCCTTAGCAAACCCTAGGGTGCTTTCTAACTCATTCTTTTCATCCTTACTAAATCCTAGCTGACCCTAGCTGCTAAATCTCCACCTTCCATCCCTTCTAATCTCCACCATCCATTCTAGGGCACTTTCTTTTTATCATTCTAACCCTATGGAGCCACCTAACTTCTAATCTTCACCATTCAGCCTTTAACCATTAAATCTTATCCCTACATAATATTGGGTGCCCTCTCCTTTTCTTTTCAACCTTAGGATCACCTTAGAACAATCCTAACCCTCCATTCTAAACCCTAGGGTGCCTTTATTTCAGCAAAAACCCAGCTGCCACCCCCCTTTCTCTCTAATCCTAGTTTTATCCACCATTCTCTATAGAAAGGACCCCAAGGGCCCTAGAGAAGGGGTTGGTCAATTTGCCCAATTCACAAGGCTAAGGTTTCTTGAGGAGTTCAAGGGTTGCAAAAGGGAAGGACACCCAGTTCTTGTCAGGAGGGGTTCCTACAAGCAGTCCAGCCAATCTACAACTACCGCCACTGGATCTGATTGACCATCATTTTATTTTCTTTATTTTCTTTCAGGTTATTTTTATTTCAGCAATCTTTTAGATTTAATATCTATTCGTTTGTGTGTTTTGTAGATCCGAATTCATTCGGTTCAGGACTAAGGTGTCTCGAGGGGTTCGAGGGCTGAAGAAGGGAAGGACGCCCAGATCTTGTCAGGAGGGGTTCCTGCAAGCCATCCAACTAATCTACAGCTACTGCCATTGGATCCAAATTTTGGATCACTTTTATTTATTTCTTTGGTTAATTTCAGTGTTCTTTTATTTCTGAATTTTGATTATTGTCTTATTTAATTTTGAACCTTTAATTTTAGCATTAATAAATTTTATTTTCTTATTTTCTACAATCCCCAGTTCCATTTTATTTTTATTTGTTCGGAATGAGAAAATAATAATTTTTCCCTCACTTCCCTGTGGGTTTGACCCCTTCCTCACCACATACTAATGTTGTTTAAGGTTACGTGAGGATTGGAATGATGCTGAGTTAGAATTAGCTACTAAAGCTGCATGAATTGGTCATCAATGTACAGGTCTGAGGAGGTTGTGGGTAAGCTTGATAAGGTTGTACCGGTTGGTTCCTAGGGTACATCTGTTGGAATTGACTCCGCACTTGTGGCTTTTGAAATTGCTGGGCCAAGCAGTTAGATGGGTGGTACTACTAGGACTGTGTGTAGGTTTGACATGGCTGAGCTGGTCTAGTCCCAGGGTAATCATTGTACTCACAATAGGTCTGGGCTTCAGACCATTGAGAGTGCATACTTGGTAGGGGGGTTTCTTGGGCTTGGGCCCTATAAGTGAAGTTGGGCTGATTTTCCCACCTAGGGTTATATGGACGAAAGAATGGGTTAGCATTGGGTTGGAAAAATCCGTTGGCCACATGTACTTGGTTTGGAATGACTGGTTGACATGCACCCGCCGCAGGGCACTAGCTAACATGATGGGTCAGGCTTGCACAGATGGAACTTGTTGGGTAAGATGACAAGGTTAGGTATGGGCTAATTTGTTGATGAAATGCAAGGACTTGATCAAGTCCTTGGGCCATCCCATTAATCTTATCTAATTGTTGAGACACATGGTTCCAATTTATCCATGGCTCAAGTTAGAAGTAGTTTCTCTTTCCACATACTCCAGCCATTGAATTCATTTTCTCTTATTTTGTTTTAACCCCCTTTCTCTTCTTTTTTTGAAATTTTAAATTTAAATTTTGAATTTTAATTTCAAATTTAGATTTTGAAATTTAAATTCTGAAATTTAAACCCAAATTTGAATTTTTAAATTTTTTATTTTCTCTTTTTTTATTATTATTTTTTATTTACTTTATTATTTTTTTATTTGAAATTTGAAATTTAAATTCAAATTTAGATTTTGAAACTTAAATTCTTGAAATTTAAATTCAAATTTGAATTTTTAATATTTTTTTTATTTTCTCTTTTTATGAAATTTGAAATTTAAATTCAAATTCAAATTTGAATTTTTAAATTTAAAAAAATGCAAGAAATTCAAACACATGACCTACGAGCTGACCTAAGGTTTCCTAAATTAGTGGTTCAACCAATGTGAATCCTCTTAGGTTCACTTGGAATTATGCCACTTCCTTTAGTTAGCTAGGTAAGACATGGGGATGTGGGTGGCTCCCCTTGCCCTCACAAGGACCTAATTAAGTAACCACAAAACCTGCTTAGGCTTAGCCATTTAACCTCTTTCCTTAGACATCAACCGCTGGTTTTGGAAAGTAATTACAAGCTTCCCTAAAATTCACCACACTTTTGAACCAAATGTGAGCTCCCTAAAGGATCTTGGTATCCAAATATTAAATTAGGGTTTAGGGTGAACCGCACGTGAAAGGATGCTGGTTTTTGGGCCAAGGAAGGTTGATGAAATCCCCACCTTATCTTATTTAAATTGGATTGCCCTTAAATGAATTAACGGAAAACACAATAAACAAAATAAATGCAACTAATTACAAAGCTTTAACAACTACTTCTAATATGCAATTCAGCAATGTAACATAAAATAATAAAATAAAGTAAGCAAAAGAAGCAATTAAAAT
Organism: Nelumbo nucifera; assembly: GCF_000365185.1. Next base: position 38,439 of record NW_010729393.1, read on the forward strand.
AATAATAAAAAAGAAAACCTAACACATTCACAACTAACAAGATAATTTCAACAATTAAATAATCCTATATGATGCATGCTCTAGCATATCAAACCCTAAATGTTGGAATGCAAATGCAAAAATTTTAAAATATCAATTAAATTTTTTTTGAATTATTTTTTATTTTTTTTGAAATTCAAAATTTAATATTTAAATTTTGAAATTTAAATTCAAATTCAAATTCAAATTCAGATTCGAATTTAAATTCAAATTTGAAATTTAAACTCAAATTAAAAAATTGGAATAATTTCTTATTAACAATTACTTATTCAACTAGTTAACTAATTAAAGGGCAATTAACTAAAGCAACAAATAATTACAGCAGCAATTTTGCTAAAAAAAAAATATTAACAACTACAAAAATAAATTCTAACAAGAAAAATTGCTACTCTAAGGATTAAACCGAAAATAAAAAAAGAAGTTTATGCTACAAAAAAATAAAATAAATGAAGTAAATTTTTTTATCTGAAAAAATGAACCTAATAAAACAGATATTCGCTCAAGAAATTAAAATAAAGAAAAAAACTAGATCCAAGAACAAAACGAAAAAGAAAATAAAACTTAAAAAAAATAAATTGGATCTATAAAAAAATTAATTAATGAAGAATTCAAAAACACTATTTTACCAAAAAAAAGATTCGAAGATAAAAACAAAAAAAAAGACAAAAATAAAATGGGACGATTACACCTGAAACGCAATCCAATTTTTCTTCTATTCTCTTTTCTTCAGCAGTCCGACAATGCTCCGGTGCCCCACCTTTCACTATTACGTCCTGCAAAATCAAAGAGAAACAATAATTAAAATGAGATTACAGATCAAGTAATCAAACAAAAATAAAAAAAAAATAATGGAACAGATCCAGACAAAGCAAATAAAATTTTTTCTCTGTTGCTTCCCCGACAACAGTGCCAAAAACTTGGTTTGTCTGGAAGCGTGTCGTTAACCACTTCGGAACACCAGTTTAATAATTTATAAATTTCCCAATTCTCAAAATAACTACAAACGCAGTTAGTGGTGAGAAAGGGGTCGTATCCATAGGGAAGCGAGGGAAAAATTGTTTACGTACTTCAATCCCGACAAAATAACACGATTGGAGATTGCAGAAATACAAAATTTAATTAATTAAACTGGAATTCATTAAAAATAAAATTCGAACACTACTGAAAGTGAAAAGTGCATAAAAATAAATAAATAACAGAAATAATTAAATAAAAAGTTTGTAATCCGATCAAAGGTAATAGTCTCCGGATCTCTCCTTTGACCCTTGAATTTCTCGAGCTAGGCCTTCTGCCTTACTTGGCCGAATTCTAGATCTGCAAAAAAGAAACAAAGCAAAAAGTTAAACTGAATAAAAGTAAATTTGCAAGATGGAAAAATCAGACTGGAAATTAAAGAACAGAAATTAAATCTAAAACTGAATTAAAATGGTAGGAATCCAACTCCAGAGGTGGCAGTAGTGGCTTTGGCGAACTACAAGCAGGAACCCCTCCTCTTGCTTGGGCATTCTCCTCTTCCTCTACGCTTGAACTTCTCATTATTAGCCTTCCCTCTTAACTGAGGGCAGAATCCAACCCCTTTTCAGAACCCCTTGGGTCCTTTGGTTAGCCAAGTAATGGGGATGTGGGAGGCTCCCCTTGCCCTCGCAAGGACCTAATTAAGTAACCACAAAACCCGCTTAGGCTTAGCCATTTAATCTCTTTCCTTAGACACCAACCGCCGGTTATGGAAAGTAATTACAAGTTTCCCTAAAATTCAGCACACTTTTGAACCAAATGTGAGGCTCCCTAAAGGATCTTGGTATCCAAATTTTTAAAAAGGGGATGGCTTCAGGTGCATCCTGTATTCCCTAATCATATTTCTTTACTAAGTTCACAAGAGTTGTCCTAGAACACTGTTTCAATTGATTCCAAAAGAGTTGAGTTTTTTTTTTCTTTTTTTTTCGAACAAATGCAGAAAAATACAACCTAAATTAGATTTTAAAACACAACCTAAATTCTAACCTAAATCCCCTCCCCCACACTTAAAACTTACATTGTCCCCAATGTAGGGTAAAATGCAAAGAAAGGGCAGAAACAACTAAACTATAAATGCAAAAACAAAAAGAAGAGAAAAAGAAAAAGCAAACTTCCCCTTTTCTAATAAGCATAAATTGGATCCTCTAAGTCTTGTGGTTGCAACTTCCGGTGCTTTCCCCTTCCATCCATCATGGGTGGGTTCAGCCTTCTTTGTGGTTGACAGGAAGGTTTTGCTTGCTCTTCAAGTAAGATGCAATGCATGCATGTAGACGGGCTGCTTCCTTTGATATTCGCAATCATCCAACCAATATCTGTCTTCTGCTCCGTAAGAACCTGCACAAGCTTCTCTTCTTGTGGTGCGCTAAGGCTACTAAAGATGATCACTGGTAATGTCTCTCCGTCTCCAAGGAATACGTGCTTGAGGTGATTAGGGAGAGGCTTCAATTCTGGAACGAGGGCCTGCAAAACAGAGGGTAAAGGTCTCCTGTCAGAAATCGGCAATATAACATAAGGAGCATTACCTAACTGTTATAAGTCTAGAGAATCATCCAATGCTACAACAATTTCCTACAAATCAGCATTCAACATTGGCTCCTCTTTCTCAAGATGTTTACTAATGGAGACTTCTAATCCACCCTTTTCATTAAGTTCGAAGACTTCCTATGCCAAAGAATCAATTGCATCAACAGAACAAATAGGATTATCATCAGTAGGATATTTCATGGCATCATAATAATTAAACTTAACAATCTAACCATCAAATTCCATGGTGAGTGTGCCACTATAAACATCTATCTTAGTCTTGGATGTTTTTAAGAATGGTCTTCCTAGCAGATAGGAGTGGTTTGATCACCATTATCCATATCAAGCACATAAAAATCCACAGGAAAAACCAAATCATTTACTTTCACAAAAACATCCTCAACTACACCCTTAGGATAGGCATTCGATCTATCAGCCAATTGAATTACTACACCAGTCTTATTCAAAGGTCCAAGTTTCAAAGAAGCATATATAGAATATGGCATGACATTAATAGAAGCTCCTAAGTCTAACATGGCCTTCTCAATTCTAGTGTTACCTATCATGCAGGGGATAGTGAACACACCTGGATCTTTACACTTTGTAGGGAGTTTTTTAATGACTACAGAAACATTCTTCCCTACTCTCACCTTCTCACATCCTTTTAGTTTTTGATTCATTTTATGTGTACATAATTCTTTCAGGAATTTAGCATAATGAGGTACTTGTTTAAGAGCATTAAAAAGGGGAATATTTGCCTCGCATCCACGGAAAGTTTCATAAAAATCTTTGAACTGCTCATCTTTCCTAGAACCTACTAAAGCACTAGAAAAATGAGGTACCGGTTTATAATCAGAAAGAGGAGGAAACTTAATCTTGGGTACTTCATCACCATCGAGAGTGATGTCTTTCTCCTTTTCTTGGTTCGACAATGCGAGGGCTGCCCTTGCTGGTGCCTCAACCTCTTTACCACTTCTCAAAACGATTGCACTTACATTTTCTTTTGGGTTCACAATCGGTTGAGAGGGTAATTTCCCTGAACTTTGTGCCTCTAACCGACTAATCGCCATCGCCATTTGGCCCATCTAATTGTCCAAATGTTGGATACTGGCCCTTGTCTCTTGCTGAAATTGCAAAGTGTTAGTGGCAAGAGATTTGACAATATCCTCTAAAGACATACCTGAATCAAAATTTTGGGCTGGCTATTGTCTATGGGGGTGCGACAGATATTGCTGGAAAGTTGGAAGATATTGCGGGAAACTTGGGCGGTTCTGTGGATTCCCATAGCTGAGATTGGGGTGATCCCTCCATCCTGGATTATACATGAAAGAATGGTAGGATCCATCTAATGGACGCCACAAAGGTTGCGGAATGGGTGGGCAAATTTCAAAAATTTCCTACCTTCTCCCAACTGGGAATCATATTCCCTRAATTTAGAATACAATATTCAAGGATCTACTTGAACACTAATCAAACCAGATCTGTACCAAT
>NW_010729393.1:52032-89696 GCF_000365185.1 Nelumbo nucifera
CAAACAACATGAATCAAACATGCACTTTATTTATTTCCACTAAATAACAAAAGTACATCAAATTAGATTGAAGCTAAGGGCATACATAAACTGTCTAACAATACATGCTCGAATAGGGATCATATTTCCTTTGCGGTTGCCCTGGAAAACCACCTACTACATTTACTTGCTCAACGGGCTCCTCTTGAAGAGTTGGGCACATATCAGTTGGATGCCCTATTACCAAACATATCCCGCAAACCTTCACCGTTTGCATGTTACCTATGGCCATTTGACGAACAAGAGAAGTCAGACTTGCAATTTGTTGTTCTAGGGAAGAGATATTTACCTCATTAGCATGCCTTGGTGGAGGGTTGAGCCTATAGCCAAACTGTTGAGAGTTGGTCGCCATATTTGCAATCAAATTTCTTGTGGCCTCGGGAGTTTTATCTACTAAAGCCCCTCCACTAGAAGCATCGATCATGCTTCTATCAGTAGGTTGAAGTCCCTCATAAAAATACTGAATAAGTAGTTGTTCGCTGATTTGATGATGGGGACTGCTTGCACATAACTTCTTAAAGTGTTCCCAGTATTCATGTAGGGACTCCCCGTTGTATTGCCTTATACCGCAGATTTCTTTTCTGATATTGGCCGCCCTTGAAGCTGGGAAGTACTTTAATAGGAATAGCCTCTTCATCTCGTTCCATGTGGTAACACTCCTGGAGGGTAGATAATAGAGCCAATCCTTAACTGAATCCTTCAGAGAAAACAGAAAGGCTCTCAATTTGATTTGCTCTTCAGTTACCCCCATGGGTTTCATGCTCGTGCATACCACATGCAGCTCCTTCAAGTGCTTGTGAGGATCCTCACCTATAAGACCATGAAAAATGGGTAAGAGATGTATCAATCTAGATTTTAATTAAAAATTAACATCAGCATCTAAAGTAGGAAAAGTTATGCATAAGGGTTGCTGATTTAAATCTGGTGCAACAAGCTCTTTCAAGGTTCGATTTCCGGCCATGATGTCCTCTTCTCTCAAATCAGATCCACTAACAGATAGAGAATCGAAGGCTGGATCGTTCTCCTCGGAATGACTCCGAACTTTCCTCCTTAACCTGCGCAAAGTCCTCTCTATTTTCGGATCGAACTGCAAATTACCTTTCTTAGAGAATCGGGTTACAGGCATAAATTAAGGAAAACCTAATAAACCCTAAACGACATACCATAAAACAAATAAAAATAAAAATAAATCTAGAACGATTAAATAAATAGATAAATGAATAAAACAGAAAATAATCTATGCTAAAACACAAACAATCAAAGTGATCTATAGAAAAAAAAAAGGATTTTTTTTTCGAAAATTTCAAGAATTAAACAATGATCACGAGAAGCATAAAACTTATTAGAAAAACTCCTCGGCAACGGCGCCAAAATTTGGTGTGTTGTCGTAGGCACCCAAAAATAAAACCTATACTCGTGAGAATAAAATGTAGTAGTGTGAGTAAGGATCGTTCCCACAGAGAGTATCTAACCTGAATTATGTGCTACGTGAATCAAAGATGGAGGGGGTGTGTGTAATGAAAACCAGATTTGAAAGAAAGAAAATCAGAATTAAAGAGAACAAAATTTAAATGGGAAGCAAGGCAATTTAGAGTATTGTAATTAACCAAAAGAACAAATCTTGGTCTAGGATTACATCCACCACCAGAATTTCAATACTGCTCATCGATGCAAGAATAAATCAATCCAGACTTTGAATATTCATCATAGGAATTATTTTCCTGCATCTTCCTATATCAATTAATCGGAAAACAAGCGATCCTCTTAACCCTTACTACTGAACAACCCCTAAACAAGCGTTAATGATTGAATCCATCAGTAGCATTAAGCATTAGAGATTGATGAAGCTAAACAACACAAGCACAAGCGGTTGCATTTAATTCAGTCGAGTGTCCTTCCTAGGATCTAACAATTTCTGACGCAGCAAATCATTAAATCCTAATTGCTTCACAGATTAGAGGGATCAAACAATTATGGATTTGATATCTAATCTAGCAATACATTGTAACAAATAATAAACTAGTAGGCCTTCCTAGCAATCAAACGAAACAATCATAGATATAAACATAGAAGAACATTCGATATCCAAAGCATGAATTAAACAATAAAAACCAAATTAGATCTCACAGTTTGGTAGATTCTAAGGCTTCTGCTTCCTTTGACCAAGTACAAGAGTTTAGCCACGCATGGTCATGGAGAAAACTCCAAGAAAATCAGAGCATGAAGAAGAGGGGCAGAGAGTAGAGAAGAGAAGAGAAGAGAGGTTTGGTTGCTCCCAATCTGCCTACCTTCTCTCTAGGTTTTTCTCCTCTTATCTACTTCCCCCAAGAGAAGCCTACAAAATCTCCTAAAATTCCTCTAGGTCAATCTACAAGTCTGACTTATCCAAAAAGGACTCAAAAATAAGATAAAACAAAGTTCTTGTGTGAGTGGGAGAGTGGTGAAGTCGCGGATGAAAGCTTCAAGGCTAAGGAATGTCTTCAACATGTCACCAATCAAGTTGCAGAGAATTCGGACCCGAGTTTTACATTGATGCAGTCTGAATATATCAAAACTCAAAACATAAAAGTTGTAGAAAAATTCCTTATCTTTCCAACACATCTTGAATCATCTCAATCAGAGTTCGGATGAGAGAGTTACTCTTAATCTACCACATGGCGCTGAAACTATGTAAAATTACCCGATTAGCCTTGTTTCTCACCTAACGCCTCCTTTCGTGCCTTAAACCAAAATATAAGAATTATGAGTGCATTTGGGCATAAACTAAACATAAAAGGCTAATTATTAAGGGAGAAAAATATGATATTTTTCATTCTCATCACCTAGGGATTCGTTTCTGGGGTCTACAACTGGCTGACTAAGTATTGAATCATTCTCCCACTGCAAGTTAGCTTCCATGAGCTGAACTACTTGGCTCTCTAATCTTAGGATTGACTATTGCTGAGCTAAGATCAGTTGTTGGAGCTGCAAAAAATTATCATCCAGTGAATTGGTTTGATAAGGCTGAAGGGAGGTTTGATATGGATGAGCCGGTTGAGTCCCAAGGTAATCATTGTACTCACAATGAGTCTGGACTTCAGACCATTAAGAGTGTACATCTGGCAAGGTGGTTTCTTGGACTTGGGCCCAATAAGCGAAATTGGGTTGATTTTTCCACCCAGGGTTATATGAACTAAAGGATGGGTTAACATTGGGTTGGAAGAATCTGTTAGCTGCATGTACTTGCTTCGGAATGATTGGTTGACATAGGCCCACCACAGAGCACAGGCTAACATGATGGGTCGGGCCTTGCACAAATGGAACATGTTGGGCACGATGATAAGGTAGGGAATGGGCTAAATTGTTGACGACATGCAAGGATTTTGTCAAGTCTTTGGGCCATCCCATTAATCTTAACCAGTTGTTGAGACGCATGGTTCCAAACTATTTATGGCTTAGGTTGGAAGTAGTTTCTCATTCCACAAACTCCGGCCATTGAATTCATTCTTTTTTTTTTAATTTGAATTTTAAATTTTGAATTTTAATTTCAAATTTAGATTTTGAAATCTAAACTCAAATTTGATTTTTTTTTAATTTTTGATTTTCTCTTTTCTTTTTGAAATTTGAAATTTAAATTTTTGGAATTTAATTTCAAATTTAGATTTTGAAATTTAAATTCCTGAAATTTAAATTCAAATTTTAATTTTTTTATTTTTTTTTAATGCAAGCAATTCAAACACACGACCTAGGGGCTAAACTAAGGTTTCCTAAACTAGTGGTTCAACCAATGTGAATCCTCTTAGGTTCACTTGGAATTACATCACTTCCTTTGGTTAGCCATGTAAGAGGTGGGGATGTGGGAGGCTCCCCTTGCTCTCGCAAGGACCTAATTAAGTAACCACAAAACCCGCTTAAGCTTAGCTATTTAACCTCTTTCCTTAGACACCAACCGCCAGTTATGGAAAGTAATTACAAGTTTTCCTGAAATTCAGCACACTTTTGAACCAAATGTGAGGATCCCTAATGGATTTTGCTATCGAAATTTTAAATTAGGGTTTAGGGTGAACCGCACGTGAAGGGTGGTGATTTTTGGGCCAAGGAAGGGTGATGAAATCCCCACCTTATATTATTTCAGTTGGATTTCCCTTAAATGGATTATCGAAAAAATAAACAAAATAAACAAAATAAAGGCAATTAATTACAATGCATGAACAATTATTTCTAATATGCAATTTCATGGCAGAACAGACATGGGGGTCACACGCCTGCTCACCCCTTTTGACAAGGAGTCTAACAGACCTCAGTCGTAACTGATGGGGTGGCCCTTGATTTTGACCTCGGCCTTGGAGAAACCCTCCAAGCGAGCAAGTTCTCATCCAGGCTCGAGAGTTGGGATCGACCCTCCACTTGGCACAATTTATGGCAGAACAGACATGTTGAAGGGAACAACGCCACCTCACTGAGACTAGGACGGTCAGCGGTGCTGGCCGAGCTCCATGAAGCCTCTGTTACGCACATGTTCACACGCCCTGTCCCCCATGGGAAGGGTAGCCAGGAGAGCTTTGGTGTGCGCCTCCCTTTCCTTCTCGCTAAGAAAGGGGGCCCCATGTTTTCGACGGTGAAGCTTGACCTCGGCCTTGCCCACCTGGGTGCTTGAGCAGATGGGTGGTGTGTCTGGAAGTGTGTTGTTAACCAATTCGGAACACCAGTTTAATAATTTTTAAATTTTCCAATCCTCACGTAACCTTAAACAACGTAGTAAGTGGTGAGGAAGGGGTCAAACCCATAAAGAAGCGATAGAAAAATTACTATTCTTTGTTCCGGACAAATAAAAAGAAAATGGAACTAGGAATTGCAGAAAATAAGAAAATAAAATTTATTAATGCTGAAATTAAAGGTTCGAAATTAAACAAAACAGTAAATAAAATTCATAAATTAAAGAACATTGAAAGCAACAAAAGAAATAAATAAAAGTGATCCAAAATTCGGATCCATTGGCAGTAGCTATAGATTGGCGGGACGGCTTGTAGGAACCCCTTCTAACAAGATATAGGTGTCCTTCCCTTCTTCAGCCTTCAAACCCCTCGAGACACCTTAGTCTTGAACCAGACGAATTTGGATCTGCAAAACATGCAAATGAACAAAAATAAAATCTAAAAGAGTGCTAGAGTAAAAATAACATAAAAGAAAATAAAGAATAATAAAAGGATGGTTGATCAGATCCAGTGGCGGTAGTTGCAAATTGGCTGAACTGCTTGCAGGAACCCCTCCTGACAAGAACTAAGCGTCCTTCCCTTCTACAACCCTTGAACTCTTCAAGAAACCTTAGCCTTGTGAACTAGGTGAATTGACCAACCCTTTATCCAGGGCCCCTAGGGTCCTTTGTATAGAGAAGGGTGGATAAAATTGGGATTAGAGAGAAAGAGGGGGCAGCAATTAGGTTTTTGCAGAAATATGGGTGCCTTAGGGTTTAAAATGGAGGGTTAGGATTGTTCTAAGGTGATCCTAAGGCTGAGAAGAGAAGGAGAGGGCGCCCAATATTATGTAGGGCTGAGATTTGGGCGCCCAGAATTGGATGGTGGAGATTTGGGTGCCTAGGGCTGAAAGGTGGAGATTAAAAGGAATGGGTGGCGCCCTAGGGTGAATGGCTGAGATAGATAGTGGAATAGAGGGCTGAGATCTAGTGGCTAAAGGCTGAATGGTGAGGATTAGAAGTTAGGTGGCGCCCTAGGGTTAGAATGCTAAAAAGAGAGAGCCCTAGAATGAATGGTGGAGATTAGAAGGGATGGAAGGTGAGGATTTAGTAATTAGGGGCGGCTAGGGTTTGTTAGAGATGAAAAGAATGAGTGGAGAGGCGCCCTAGGGTTTGCTAGAGAGAGGGGAGTATGCTAATACAGTAGGAGGGGCGCCATTCTGGGTTTAGCAGATAGGAGGCACCCTCCTGTGCTTAGTTTTTTCACAAAAACACCCCCTCTCTCAGCTGGACTTCACACCATCTTCCAAAAAACTGCATTTCAGCCATGAAACTTCCCCAGCTTTCCATAAGATTTGCACAGAGACCCTCAGAGGTCACAATATTGTATTTAACTGGGAAAAAGGGGCATTTTGACTATTTTAAGGCCTAAAATACCCCTAAAATGATGCCCTTAAGGCATCAAACTACATAGTTATCAATGGGTTATTGAGCGATGGAATCTAGAACTTGTGACCTCTCGAAAGGGGGCATCAACCCCTATATAGAAAAAATGCAATCGTGAAGGCACAAGAATCCTCCCCAGAAAACAGACCCTCAGATGGTCACAAACACTTTAGCTTTTGATAAAAACAACTGAGACCTTGAACCTATCACCTCCTTGGCCACTCGTTGACGCTTCATCACCCCAAACACCATCCATACCTCAGCAGCCCTCTCTGCCCACCCCTAGGTGGCCATGCACCCCTCCGCTCCAGTGACCTCGTCTCCTCAACTCGAGGTATCCTCACTGTGAATGCCGGCTGACCTCGCCGGGGTGCCCTCTCTTGGCCGAGGCACCTTCCTGGCCGAGGCATCTTCCTGGTTGGGGCACCCTTCTAGCCAAGGCACCCTCATGGCCAAGGCATCCTCTTTACCGAGGCACCCTCTCTGGCCGAGGCACCCTCCTAGCCCAGGCGCACTTTTGACCTATCTGCCTAATGGGCCCTCACCTAGTGCCCTCTCCAATAGCAGGTCCCTAGCGTTTAGCGACATCCTTACGCAAGCACGAGCTAATCGATGCTTATCAGTGGGAAAGTGAGTCAATGTGTTGGTTCGACAACATGGATACCTCCTACCCAAGCGAGCAAAGCCGAGGCTAGCCCGTGTCAAAGCTTCCTCCGCCACTAAGGGCTCAACTCGGCTCCCCACCAATTTGACTTAAACGACCAGCCCTCTGCACCAAATACAAGGAGACACCACCACCGTCTCACGTACGGTCATGACTCAATGCCCACCTCGGGCACGGTCTAGACCTTTAGCGCCGAGACCCTTCACACACGCGGACAACACCCGATGCTGGAATTCATCTTGTGTGCAGCCATGACACACCCACTCGTCATTTGCACCTCACACGGTGGTGATTGGACAGAACCCGATGCCTAGCCCACGCATAGACTCCAGCTCATTTGAAGCACATGACTGGGAGGCACGTGCACCTCGTACTCATGGAAAGCATGGTACTGAGCTCTCTGAAGCCAAGGCCCATGCCTCCATGCTCTTCAGCCCTCCACAACCTCCCCAAGGAGCGGGATTATTACAACAGCTAACGGAAGCCCCATGGAGCTGAGGACGACGTTTACATACTTAGAGGCCAAACTACCTCTAATAAGGCCTTAGTCGTAGCCGACGTCTCCATGCTCCTAAGCTAGACTATCCTTAGTAACACCTCCGCGCCTGAATACTGCTCTCTCCAACCAAGCTATAGTCGAGGTCCTCGCCATAGAAGGCCACTCAGCACCTCCTAATAGGAAGAACACTCTCTTCAGTCGAAGCCAAGGTCCTCAGCTAAGACCTCCACCATGGCCTCGAGAGTGGGGGGCAAATGATGTAGGCACTTTAGGCAGGCCTCCGGTACGTCAATACATGGCCAAGGGCAGAGCCAATCACCGCGTCTGGCAGCGCGAAGGTCGGCGCCCAACGTGGGACCAATGGCACGACCCCATGTGGCGGGCTCGGATGACCGCTCGCCCAAGGCCGGATCGCATCCTGACTTCAAGCAACCTCAAGTATAAAAAGGGCATGACTACCCTAAGGTAAGGGATCTAGGACTGAGACCAGACTCTCATTTCTCCAAACTCTCTCGCTTTCTAGCAACCTCGTCCGAACTCCTCGAACCATGTCCGCCCTATTCGTTGTGCCCTCACTAACTTGGTCATCAGAGTCCCTGCCTCGGGTTATCACTCGGGGCCTCTGACGTTCCCTTCCTCATAGGTACTCGGCCTCAGCCGACCTCGGGCAGACTTCACCAGCCCTCGGCCGCCACGCGCTTCGAGCTCCTCTGGCCCTCAGATCCATCTACCAGCCAGCCCGTATAGGAAGCAAAACAAAATTGTTGTGTTGTCCTCAGTCCATTCCGAGCATCAACACCCTATTTTATTTCTCCTCCCGTTGCAGCATCCAGGGAGAATCGAGGAGCTGGTGATGAATCCATCACCGGACCATCTTCTGAGTAACATTTTGATACCCACCCAATCCCGCCATAGCTTTCCATCGGCACTTGGATAATCCTAAATCTGATATGCATTGCTGGTTATTTCGTATTTCATTAGTCTTCTTCTGGGGCTGATTATTGTTATACCTCTCACTTAGTTCACGCTATTTCCGTTTTCTTTTTCTTAGAGAATTAAGCTCCATTGAATGGTAGATTAGTGAACTTTGAGACTTAAATGCGTGGAATTGATTTTCTCTCATTTGGTCTATTGATGTATTATTTACGCTTTCTGTCATGTTTAAGACTGATTTCAGTTTGATGCCTGACTCATCTTGTTGATCACTGATTTGTGTGGGTTACTGTTTTATGTGAATTTAAACTGAATAATTAATTCATTCGGCATAAATAAACAAACAAACAAAAAAAACGATGATAATAAAATAACAAGTAAATTGGGAAAAGGTGAAATCGAGGAGGTTCATTTGATAGGCTTGGACCCCTTTAGGTAACAAAGGGGAAATAAGTTTTTGAAAGGAAAACATTAATAAAAAACATGAAATGAAAAAATATATAAAAATAAAAAAGAGAATATAAAATACTGAAAATTTTAAAAGTTTCAAAGAATTAAAAAAATAATAATAAATATGATAAATGAAATAATAAAAAATTGATATAGTAGATTCATTTGTTTTGGAATCCCATGTGGGCCCCACCTATTGGACCTAAGAGAGGGGTGCCTAACACTGTTCCTCGCCCACCCGAGACTTACTCGGACTAGTATAGATAGTGCCTCAGGCTATTGGAGTCACTAATAAAACAAAACGGTTTTGAAAAATCATTCTCGGGAGTCCCATCACCTCCATTTCTGTAACTAATGGGTGGTAACTCTAAATCCAGCCCAAGTAAATTGTTTCTCGATGCTTACAAGAAGTACGGGATGAGCGGTTGACATTGTACCATAACTGTCTCAAAGAGTTGATCAAGAGGTTCAAATACATCTCCTTTAATTACCTGTCTAGAGAAAACCGCTTCGTGGATGCTTTAGCCTCCCTTGTATTAGCAATACAGTTACCTCCTAACATGGTGGTAGAACCAATTGATTTAAGTTGGGATAGTGAAACTGCCTACATGTATACCATTTTAACAATCACAATAAAAGATGAAAAACTGGATGGTAAACTGTGGTCCTATGACATCAAAAATTTTTTAGAGTGTCAAGCATTTTCAAAAGGGACAGGTCCCAAGGTGAGAAGAACTATAACTAGGCTAGCAGGGAATTTCATCATATTAGAAGGGATATTGTATCGAAAGCCCCTGGGATTATCTTGGTTGAGATGTTTAGATGAAGAAGCACAAAGAAAGATGGAGGAGGTACATGGTGGCATTTGTGGCTCGCACTGAATGAGCATATTCTAGCCAAAAAGTTGCTCCAAATGGTATTTTATTAGATGACAATGGATGAGGGTTGTTGTAGACATGTTCAGAAATGTCATGCTTGTCAAGTCTTTGATTGAAACATAAATGCACCTCTCTCAGAGCTATATTCTTTCACTACACCTTGGCCTTTTTCTATATGGGGAATTGATGTGGTCGGTCCATTGCAACCTACAACAAATGGGCACAAATGACCAATGATTAAGACAGTTCAATTCATCAACAACAATGTCCATAGCCCACCCAACAATGACCAAGACAGTCAATTAATCAAGAGTAATTGTTAGATATAGAGCACCTTGTGAGATTATCTTAGATAATGGAAAAAAAATCGTTGAAAAGGAAGTCATAGCCCTTTGTGATCAATTTAAGATTAAGCAGTTGAGTTCATCCCCTTACCGACCACAAATGAATGGAGCAGTAGAGGTTGTAAATAAGAATATTGAAAAAAAAATCTAAAGAAAATGTCTCTTACCTACAAGTCTCGGCAGGACATGTTACCATATGCCCTCTTGGCTTACCGCACATCAATGAAGACATCAACTGGGGTAACACCATATTCTTTGGTGTATGGAATGAATGCAGTCGTACCAGCAGAAGTTGAAGTGTCATCTTTGCGTGTGACATGAAAATTAGAGATTCCAGAGATAGATTAGGCCCAAGCACATTATGAGTAGTTGGCATTCTTATATGAAGTGCGACTGAGAGCCAAGGCCCATACTCAAGCCTGTCAAAGGTGAATGACACAACCGTTCAATAAAAAGGTACAACCCTAAGGCATACAACTAAGTGAATTAGTGCTCAAAAGAACTATTCTGAATGAGCTAGAGACAAGGGGCAAGTTCACCCCCACATATGAAGGCCCTTACATTGTCAAAAAGAGGTTATTTGGAGGAACACTAATACTCAGTGGAATAGATGATGAATACCTCCTCGAGCCACTCAATCTAGATCAAGTGAAATAAAGGGAGGCTATCTTTGGCCATTTTCTATTATCTTTCCTTTTGTCCAGTACAATTATAATAATTCGCTAATTAGATAGTTGAACTTTGTGACCTTTTCTTTGAATGTCTCAACATTTGGATACTAGTAGTCCTTGAAGATAGTGCAAAATAAATGAAAAGGAGGAATTAAATGAAGAAACAAGAAAAAACAAAAAAAAGAGGGAAAAAAGAGAAAAAAAGTAAAGAGGAGGAATTAAAGTAAAAAGCAAGAAAAAAAAGAAGGAAAAAGAGAAAAAAAAAAGTAAAGAGAAGATGAAGGTAAAAGAAAGAAAAAAGAAGGAAGAAGAGGAAAAAGTTCAGTATCCTAGAACCTTAGCCACATTTCGTCCAAACACCAAGACCTCCTTGATCAAAGATAGAAATAGGAAAATGGAATTGGATGACAAGGAAAACATCTCTCCGTCCCCATGTGGCAATGGTGGGAGGAGTGAGTGGAGAGAAATACCAAGTAATTGCATGGCTTGAAAGGGCAAAGCGAAAACCCGAAAGGGTACTTTGAGTAAAAGCATCAGGTCATAGAAAAATCAAATTTCATCGGCTTGGATAAAAACCAGTAATGGCTCCAGTGTGCAACAATTAGGTGACAACCAGACTCAGTGAAAACCTCAATTATGGCACCGAGGGCAAAATAGAGTAAAAAAGAGTCCACCTTATCAGTAGGTTGGAAGATCTTATCCTTAGTATGTTCTCTCCTCTATTCATATGAGTACAAAGTGTTCTTCTTTAATTCCATAAAAGACTCTACTTTAATGTCTAATACACCTCCTAATTCCGAGAATTACAGTGGGACTAAAGTTAGACCAAGGTTATGTAAGGGCTCACGACTAGACAAAGTTATCCTCGACTTCATTATTCCTTCTTTTGCCCCTCTCCTAGGGTTTTGCACTTGCAACATCCTTCAAAAAAAATACAATAGTAATCAAATCAAATCAAACAAAGTCATCAAACAAGGTCAAGTTAACTACCGAAATTCATAAAAAATCCAAACTAATTGAAATTATCCAATATCAAAAATCAAAATCCAATCATCAAATATCGAAATTATCAAATTCATCAAATATCAAATATCAAATATCAAAATTACCAAAATCATCAAATATCAAGACTATCAAATTCATCAAATATCAAAAAAATCAAATTCATCGAATATCAAAATTATTATATTCATCAAATATCAAAAATAAATCAAATTCATCAAATCACAGAATATCAAAATCATCAAAATTATCAAATATTGGGATTATCAAATTCATCAAATATAAAAAATTCAACCATAAAATCACCGAATATCAAAATTATCAAATTCATCAAATCATCAACTATCAAAATTATCAAATTCATCAAATATCAAAAAAATCAAATTCATTAAATCATTGAATATCAAAATTATCAAATTTGGTTGCCAAATATCAAAAAATCAAATTCATCAAATCATCGAATATCAAAATTATCAAAATCACTAAATATCAAATTTATCAAAATTATCAAATATTAAAAACTCAAATTCATCAAATCATTGAATATCAAAATTATCAAAATTATTAAATTCATCAAATATCAAAAAATAAAATCCACCCAATCATTGAATATACAAATTCATCAAATCATCGAATATCAAATATCAAAAAAATAAATTCATAAAATCATCTAATATCAAAATTATTAAAATCATCAAATTCATCAAATCATTGAATATTAGAATTACCCAAATCATTAAATATCAAAATTATCTTGTAAGCCAATAGAAAAAATAAGGTCCTCGAAGTCGCTCATGGACTAATGATTTGGACTGATACCCCCTAATTTCTCGGTAGGATCAAGAATGGCATTAAAATCACCCAATAGGAGGGAAGGTAGAGATATGCTATTCAAAGCATCGGTTAGTGTCAACCAAAGCTGCCTCCATTCCTACACAGAACATCTAGCATGCATAGAAAAAGGCACAAAAGGGTCTAAACTCGAAGTTTCAACTAAACAACAAATAATGGAGTCCATGGAAAAAATGGAAGAATCGGTAAAGGTCAGGTTCCAAAACACCACCAAATGGAAATTATCATCACTGTTCACCAAAAAACCACCTAAGTTCAATCTCTGCATGAGAAAGGGCATATTGGTTGCAAAGATTTTAGGTTCGGCTAAAGCCAACAGGCTCGCATTATGTGAGTTCTTCAACTTTTTAATCCAACGTATAATAGGGTTGTTTCGTAGACCCCTAGAGTTCTAGAAAAGAGTATTCATTAATTATGTAAGGAAAGAGATGCACCTTGACCCTTTTGGGATTTAGTCATTCTTTTTTTAGATGGAGGGATGTTGTAGTCCTTCTTTTTCTAACCTTTTTGTTTTCCTTGTTGGAAAGCAAATTCTACCACTACTTCCTCCTCAGGGAGCTGATTGGCTGGGGTATGTGAAGAGTAGGCCGTTGGGACCATGTCACTGTTTTCTGTTGTTTTGTCTACTTCATAAATTGTCTGTCCTTTACATTCAAAAAGACTGCAATGCTGTCACCTTGTCTCCCATTCTCTGGTGGAAGTTTTTTAATTCATCAACAGAGATATTTGCGCCCTCCTTCCTGTGCTCAGACTGGACACACCTACCTTATAGCTCTCCTAGCTTTCTAGATCATCTTTTGAAATTAGGATGTGAGGCCTTTCATAGATCTGTAAGTCATATGTTTGCTAAACCTCAAGGAGATTCTCATCAAAGTGTAAATTCAGTTGTTCCATAGTGAATCATTTTGTTGTTCATCTATTTTCACAACATCAGTAAGATTCTCGATCGTAGCAATCTCATCATTAGTATTTTCAACAGTTGTTTCTTTCTCCAATGTCTTAGGAACATCAAGACCTGACGGTTTAATCACTGGTACATAGTGTTCAACTAGTTTTTCTCTGAAATTGTTCTTCTGGATATTTTCGACCTTATTAGATCTCTTTCTGAACTTTTTATGTTTGCAGTTCTCTCTTGAGTAACCGATCTTATAGCAATTATTGCAATAGCAGGGGAGATTTTCCTAAACAATATCTTGCCAAAACCCTTCATGTCCAAAGCCGATCCAAACCCTGGAAGGATGTTGTTTCAATAGATCCAATTCGATGCAAACGCTAGCTGCAGAGGTTCTAAAAAGAGTGATAGTAGCTTGGTCGAATTTAATCATAAGTCCAATCGCCATGGTGATTGATCGTAATAAGTTTTCAACATAAAAGTTACCAGGCAAGAAAGGAAAAGCAATCTAGACTGGGACGACCGAAGATTCCCAACTAGGTTTGAATTCCAAAACCCATTTGAACAATCTGAAAGTAAAAGACTTGATTCTGAAGAACTCACGTATCCATACCTTTTGGAAGTTGTTTTCATCAATAAATCTTATTAAAACATGCTTTGGATTAGTTAAGCTAAAGAACACCAAGAATATTTGGGTGCAGTGAATTGGCCATTGGCCTTGTACTGAATTTATAATAGAGGAGTTTTACATGAAAGGAAACTCTATCTCAGATAGAGTCCTACAGAGATAAACAATCAACAAAGTTCATCTCATTAGGATAACAATTATCCTAAATCTCTTAAGGATAGATTCCTATTCTAATTGATATACACAACAAGATATACTCTAATACGCCCCCTTAAGCTCCATGGTCATCATGAATATGGAGTTTGTCTCTCAAGAAGCAGAAGCAATCACCGGCGAGAGGTTTGGTGAGAATGTCAGCAACCTAATCCTTGGAAGAGATAAAATGGATGCTTAGTCGTCGTGCAATAACAAGATCCGGGAGAAAATGAAAGTCAACCTCAACATGTCGAGTCCAAGCACGGAACGCAGGATTGGCAGCAAGATAGGTGGCACCAATGTTGTCACACCAAATAGTAGGTACCTCAGAAAGTGTAACCCCAAGATCTCGAAGGAGAGATGTAATCCAAAGAACTTCAGTTGCTGATGTGGCATAAGAACGAAATTCATACTCAATGCTGGAATGTACAATTGTAGCTTGTTTGCGAGAGCTCCAAGCAATTAAATTATGACCTAAATAGATAGCAAAGCCTCTAGTAGATCTGCAATCATCTGGACAACCTACCCAGTCAACATCTGAATAAGCATGAAGAGAAAGAAAAGTAGATGATGCCCGTGAGAGGTTCAGACCATGCATAATAGTATGCTTAAGGTAATGCAATATGCGTTTCACGGCTGCCTAGTGTTCGTCAGTAGGAGATTGAAGAAACTAAGAGGCTTTACTTACAGCAAATGAGATGTCTGGATGGGTGATCGCCACATACTGAAGAGCGCCAACAATAATTCTATATTCAATAGGATCATCAAGAGGACAACCACCATATCGAGTGAGCTTGAGATGAACTGCAATAGGAGAAGAAATGGGCTTAGCAGCTTCCATGTGAGTTTGATGCAGTAGAGTTGTGATGTATTGACGTTGAGTGAGAAAGACCCCATGAGGATGCCGAATAAGCTGAATATCGAGGAAGAACGCAGCAGGACCTAGATCATTAAGAGAGAAATGGCAAGAGAGCTCCTGAATGCAGCTATGGATAGCACTTTGGGAGTTCCCAATAAGTAAAACATCATCCTCATATATAAGAAGATAAAAAGTAACAATCTTGGAGCAGAACACAAATAAAGAAGTATCAATTGTAGAGGCTTTAATACCTATCTATGTTAACTAGGGAGTGAGACGAGCATACCAAGCCCGCGGTACTTGTCGAAGCCCATAGAGAGCTTTGTTCAACTTGAAAACATGGGTTGGTTTGGTGGGATCTTCAAAACCCTTGGGTTGTTTGACATAGATATCCTCACAAAGTTCCCCATTCAAAAAGGCATTATAAAATTCAATCTGATGAATACACCATTAGTTTAACACGGCAAGAGAGAGAATGGTATGGATGGTTATGGGTTTTACAATCGGGCTAAAAGTAGTAGTAAAGTCAACTCCGGGGATTTGGGTAAAACCTTGTGCCACCAACCGTGCCTTGTACCTGTCAATAGTATCATTTACCTTTCGTTTAACCTTATAGACCCATTTGCTCCCTACCACATTCATGTGAAAAGACTAGGGAACAAGGCTCCAAGTACCACTAGAAACAGAGGTGCCAATTTACAACCCAACCCGCTGAACCTACCGAACCCACCCATTTATTAGCGGATTGGGTTGTATTCGTTAATCATGCGTCTTTAGCAAGTTGGTCAACCCAATAAAATTATTTTTAATGGGTTGGGTGGGTTGGGTCATGGGCATCCAACAGGTATCCAATAAGCTACTTTCCTTTTTATTTGGAAAGACCTTTACTCCTCCCGTTTTTCATAACTCTCTCTCTCTCTCTCTCTCACTCTCACTCTTTCTCTCTATGTGCCAAGAACTACATTTCTTCGTAATTACTACAATCATTAGAGAACATACTACATTTCTTTGTAATTACTGCAATCGTTAGAGAACATTACTTTCGACATTAGAGTGCATTGTCGATTCTTATGGTGATGTGAACAGTATCGGTGTTGTTGCCTTAAGTCATTGAAGATGGAGGTTCTACTAATATATCGGTGAAATTCGGATTGAGTATGAGCGGGCCCGTGCTATGCCACGGGCCGGGCTGGCCCGTGGGCCAAGCCTTGTGCTACGTCAAGCTATGCATCAGGCCAAAGCTATTTATTTAAAAAGTTTGACAAAAAACTTCAAATTTTAATTTTATATGAATTTTGATGTATACAATTGCTTATATATATAATAATTAAATAAATTAGTATAATAAAATTTAAAAAAATATATTTATTTTATTAATATATTATATACTATATATTATTATATAATTATAATTTATATAATATTATATAAATATATATATAATATATATAAATAATATATATGGGTCGTGTTGTGGGAAGGAATGGCAGTGGGGCGGGTTCGGGGCGGGGATCATATTCCCCGTCCCTGACCCCAATTATGAAATTAACCCCATCCCTATCCCCGATCCCCGCAAGGACCCGAATCCCCAAATTTTTTAGATAACAGTATTTATTTAAAAAATAAATTTACTTAAAATAAATAAAAATTTTAAATTATAAATAATTTTTTAAATATATTTTAATATATATAATATAATAATATATATAATATAAATAATATATATACATAATCGAGGTCATGGCAGGGCAGGGACCTCAATCCCCATCCCCGACCCCATCGGGTTGGGGAAGTCAGGTCCCCGTCAGGGATGGGTAAAATTGCCATCCCTAGCCACGGGCCCACGTGTTGGCATGACCCGCTCAGTCATGTCGTGTCGGCCCGACCTACTCAGTCATGTCGTAACGGCCTAGCCCGTGGGCCTAAAACCCTAGACCCAGCACGGCCCGTACAATCGTATCGGGCCTGGCACGGCCTACGGACCATCATGCTAGGCCGGTCCAAGTTCATGTTGGGTTGTGCCGGGCTGCGGGCAGCACGACCCGATTTACACCTCTAACTACTGGTAAGCCATTCGCATCTCTCAAACTCATTGCAACTGTTCATTTATCGCTTGTATATAAGTAGAGGGTTTTGGCAAGGTTGGAACATTTCATTTCTTTTCTACTTGTTCTTTTTTCTTTGCATTTTATTTTGATATTTTTTCTGGACAAAAATTCATTCTTCACTTCTACATATTTTGCTGAAATTAGGATTTTCACATATGGTCTTTTTAGTTGAGGTTTTCCTACTTAAATTTTAAAATCTTCTTTTATTCCCAAGAGGAATTATTCCTAACTCTTAAATTTGGAGACAAGTTGGAGGGATTTGGACATTGAAGTGGAGGTGGAATTTCCTCTTCATTTTCTGGACTTTTTTTGTAATTTATTTTTTTTCCTGGGTTATTTTTGTAATTTGTGTTATTTTTCCATGTATTTTTTTGGATTTTTGTAATTTATGTTATTTTTCATGTATTTATTTGTTTTTTTTTTGTAAATTATGTTATTTTTCTTCAATTTCTGGGTTTTTTTCATAATTTATGTTATTTTTCCGTGTATTTCTTTGGTTTTTTGTAATTTATTTTAGTTTTCATGTATTTATTTGTTTTTTTGTAATTTATGTTATTTTTCTTCAATTTCTGGGTTTTTTCATAATTTATGTTATTTTTCCGTGTATTTCTTTGTTTTTTTTTTGTAATTTATGTTATTTTTCTTAATTTTTTGGATTACTTTTGTGTAATTTTCATTATTTTATCTAAATGGGTTGGGTTGGGTTCAGGTGGGTTTGGGTTGAACCCAACCCATTTAATTCTATCTAATTGGGTCATTAATGGGTTGGCGAGTTAGATGGATTGGGTTGAAACTCAACCCAACCCGTCCAATTGCCACCTCTAATTAGAAACAAGAGCATTAAATTCCTTAGTCATAGCATCATGCCAATCAGCGGATTTTACCACTTGTGAATAATTGGAAGGTTCCGTAGTATCATCTCGAAACTGAGCTAATAGTGATTGTGATAAGGGATACTTGGTCGTGAGATGAGAACAAGGGGGAAGAGACCCATCCATAGAATGAGTAACCATAGTATGTTGGCAAGAATGTTGGGGAGCAATTGGAATCATTGCATCAAGAATGTCCCGCACAGGATGGGTCCCACAAGATCCAACTACAGGAGAAGACATGCATGCTGAGGAAGCTACCAAATGGTGAGGGCTATCAGATGGTGGCGGAATAACAGAATTATTCTGTAACAGTGAAGTGGGAGTCGGGGAATCTAAAGTGGAGGGCGAAGATGCAGTTGGAGTTACAGTTGGTGGCTGCAGATAAACGCTAGTTGGCTGGACAGATTCGGTGGGAGCAGCCGCAGACCCGAAAAATGATGCTCATCAAAGATAACATGTCTGGAAATATATTCTTTCCCAATTCTAGGATGCAGACAGCAATACCCTTTGTGTTTGTCGCTATAGTCAAGAAAGATGCATTGCTGAGAACGATAATCAAACTTGTGCCAATTATAAGGGCGAAGCAGAGGATAGCAAGCACACTTGAAAATTTTGAGGAACCTATAATCTAGAGGAGAGCCAAATAGTACTAGATATGGAGATTTGTGCCAGAGAGTAGTAGTTGGAAGCCAATTAATTAAATAAACTGCTGTAAGGGCAGCACCTGCCCAAGAAGAGAAGGGGAGCGATGAGGAAGCCAATAGAGACAGGGTTGCTTCGATGGCATGGCGATGTTTCCGTTCAACACAACCATTCTATTCATGTGTGTGAAGACAGGCAAGTCGATGAGTAATGCCGATGGAGTCCAAATAAGAAGAAAGTTTTCGATATTCTCCACCCCAATCAGATTGCAGAGCCTTGATTTTGGTATTAAATAAATTTTCAACATGGCGCTTAAAGGACAAAAATACATCAAAAACATCCAACTTCCGTTGTAATGGAAATAACCAGGAAAATCTACTATAAGCATCAATGAAAATTACATAATAGCGAAACCCTGCATAAGATAAAATTGGGGTTGGTCCCCATACATCTAAAAACACCAAATCTAGTGGACTAGAAACAACTGAAAAGACAAAGGAAGAAATAACCTATGACTCTTACTGACTTGACAAGACTCACAAATTGAATTAGGGCTAAAACATAATTGACCTTCATACGGTAGTCCAAACTGAGTGACAACTTGCTTCACAATTCATGTTGCTGGATGCCCAAGGCGTTTGTGCCAATCATCAACCGAAACATGCTCTCCAATTAATGCAGAAGACTGATTTGTGTTAGTCACCTCGCTTGGAAACTGATCTAACCCGTCTCTACTACTTCCTCATAGCAGGATGTTCCCTGTATAATCCTTCACAAGAAAATAATCACCATGAAATTCAAAAAATAATTTGTTRTCACGAGCAAATTTTTGAACAGATAACAGATTTTTGGAGAGTTCCGGCACACAGAAAATATTATTTAAAGAAAACTAATGAGTAGTAGTATGAAGAATTGAAGAACTGATATTCTTAATTTTCAAACCTGAACTGTTACCAACTTTGACTTGATCTGACCCACCATATTCAAATCGAGCTTGCAAATTGCCGATGTCAAGCATCATGTGATGCATTGCACCACTATCCGGGTACCAGGTTGGATCTAACGCAGACTGAGAGGCAGCAGTGTTACTGTCGTAGGCAGCTGGTTTTGGCTCCTCATTCTTGTAATTGAGATCATAACGCCGGTGAAATTTAACAACTCCATGTCCTGGTTTATTGCACAGCTGACAAAAAAATTGACTGCCACATCCTCTACCACCATTATTCATGCAGTTTTCTGAAGAGCCGCGCCCCCTGCCTCTCCCACGAGTGTTCCCAGAAGAGGAATATTGATTATTATTTTGATTCTTGTTTTTAAAATTCGCTATATTAGTTGTAGGGGTGAATTCTCAACTATAGTATCATTCTATTCTAACTAGCCCTCATGGCCTATTAGTAATGGCAGTAGCAACAGAGTCATATTCTGATCCTAATCCAGCCAGTATATAAAGAATCAAATCACTCATATTTATTGGTTTTGTGACAATTGCAAGGCTATCGGCTATGGATTTAGCTTTTCGAACATATTCAGAAATAGATATACCTCCTTTTCTAAGACTCTGAAGTTGTCTTCTGTATTGCATCAACCTGAATTGTGAGTAATTGGCAAAGGACTTGGCAAGAGCGTTCTAGACATCATGGGATGATTGATGTCCTACAACTTGAGCAAACACGTTCTCCGTGAATGATGCAATGATCTAGGATAAGACCAGTTGATCTTTCTCAAACCACTCTGTATGTGCTGGATTGAGAATCATCTGACTGCCATCTATCGGATCTGGTATGTACTGAGGAGGTGCAGCGATTGACCCATCTATGTACCCCATCAACCTATTGTGTAGAGGATCGACAGCAGCTACGCCTTCTAATCCCACTATGTGGAACTGAATTCGAACCTACTGTGTTGCTGGAGGCGGATGCACCTGTTGAGTGCTGCAATTCAGAACTGAAGCCATTGGAAGCCATGGGATTGGCAAGAGCTCTGATACCAAGTTAAGCTAAAGAACCCCAAGAATATTTGGGCGCAGTGAATTGGCCATTGGCCTTGTACTAAATTTATAATAGAGGAGTTTTACATGAAAGGAAACTCTATCTCATATAGAGTCCTACAGAGATAACAATCAACAAAGCTCATCTCATTAGGATAACAATTAAACTAAATCTCTAAGGATAATTGCTATCCTAAGGATGGAGTCCTTATCTTAATTGATATACACAATAGGATATACTCTAATAGGATTGAGCTCAATTACCCAAACCCCACTCTGCAAGTGAAAAGATTTGCAGATAAAATCCTTGATCTCCAACAGTGGAGGGCGGCCATACATACACTTTCCTATTAGCGCCCACTTCAGAACCTCATATGATTTCCCCAAAACATCATCAAGGAAGATGACAGCCGGTTCACCTTGCTTCAAACTCGACTTAACAATAGGAACATCAATGGAGGGCTTAAAGAAAGGAGAGAGACAAGAGATAATTGAAGCGAATGAAGGCTTCAGAGCTATAGTAGGATGATCATTCAAAGAAGATGCCATGAGCACCTAGGGTTTTGTGCCTAAGGATTCATGCCATGAGCCCACCAAGAAACTTACATGGCATAATAAGTTTTCATGGACTTGCCTCATTCTATTGTTGATTCATTAGAAGGAGGCTTCTTGTTTAGTTTCCTATAAATATCACCAGTTGTTGATGTTGGAACCCACGACATGATTAGAACCAAAAGCTTATATTCATAGACCTTAGAAAGGTATCAAGCTTGCAACGACAAATAGGCATTAGAGGCTCCAAGGTGGATCCTTGAGGACGGAATCTGTGATAATCAAATCAACTAGGGAGGAAGAAAGGACAAGTTGAGGAGCTTGGTTAGTAAGTCAAGGTGAGAAGTGTGTAAGGCTAGAAATTTTGACCCCAATCCATTGGACCCACCCAACCAACCTGTAAGTACATGTTGTTCAACATGACTGCGATGGCAATGAATGTACCAAACTAGAACCACAGAAACACCCACGGAAACACGCAAGCCGACGTGGATCTGCGATGACTTCATAACTCGTCATGGACCTGCGATGAGCTCGAAGCCACCACGGACTTGTGATGGATGAAAACACCATCAACCAAAGTCGTCTATAGTAGAACATCCAATAAGATTAAGCAGGACACGTCAAACTAGTCTTGATGTCACCCATGCCACGTCAATACAAGAGACCCGTGAAAGGAAGTAGCACACGTGTACTATGGGAATCTTCAAACGAAAGGAAACTTCATCCTATAAAGATCTCATGAGACATGTGGCGAACCCCTAGAAGTTCCCCCTAACAACCGACACCGAATCGAAGATCCCCTTTCTAAATAGGAGTCAAATCCTTTTTGGCTCCTTCCCTTTAGGACCTCGGGTTCTCCCCTTATAAAAGGGGGTGTAAATAATAACAAACACGCAACTCTGTCAATAGAAGTTTGTAGCCTACTCTTACTCCGAGCCTTCCTTCGTCCTTCAAGGAGACCACCACACCACCCACTCCAATAATGGGTCAATATGGGTTGAATAACCCATTACGGTCATGGGGAAAAGATCAAGGTGGAGTTGGGTCAAGGGTACCCATGGGTCAACATTTAATTCTAGGGTTTATATCTCTCTCTCTCTTTGTGTGTGTGTATATATATATATCTTCATCACCACCAAGAGAAAGAGGAGTTTCTTAGCTAGAGCATTCGCTACTTCAAACCTTCAAGATAAGTTGAATAGTTTCAGCTCCTTGTGCATTTTGCCTCCTTTGAAAGCTTATTCATATCTTCAAAGTGAGCTCTCTCATCATGGTGGCACTAGATGAAGATTTATGTCTAGATCTCATATGGCAACACCTCATCACGGGTTTCACCTCCTTCAAAAGATTCTTGAATGATTTCACCACAAAGATGAATGGAATAGCTATTTTTAGAGACAAACAACAATGATAATGTAGATTGAAGACTTTTCATCTCAATTTGAAACAAAACCCCCAAATCCTCTACTTGACTGTCCCAAAATCCCTGAGCTCAAGATTTAATTTGAGTTTCAACTTTCATTAATGAGCGGTGTTCATTGGTGAAGATCTTTCTCCTTATAGTAAAGAAATTTCAACGAATGTCCAATATAGCCATTCAAACCACAAATTTTTACAACAATAACTTTCATTTCCCAATTTCTATTTTAGATGAAATATATGTTCTTTTACCATTTTCTATGTTCTATTTTTTGTTGAATATACATACATATATATATATATATATATATATATATATATATATATATATATATATATATATATATATTCTGGTTTTTAATCATTTTATATTTTTTTCAATTTCTAGTTTTGGCTAAAATATGTGTTTTTGCATATTTTGTGTTGTTTGCAATTTCTGGTATTTATTTGGCTGTAATTTTCTTTTGAAAATTTTATCATTTTCAATGCTTTTTATAATTTATGTTTTTAGTTGTAATATATAATTTTATTTATTTTTTTAATAATTTTCTATGTTTTTATCTAATTTTTGCTATTATAGACAAAATATATATATTTTTACCCTTTTTTTGTGTTTCTATGCTTTGACCATTCTATCTGCAATAATGTTTTAGATAAGTTTTCCTCATTACATGGTCGGCCGTTAGCCCATTATAAGTGCATAAGTAGTATTAATGGTCCAGTTAGGTCGGTACACATGTGGTTTTGTATTGG
The DNA here is from genome assembly GCF_000365185.1 of Nelumbo nucifera. Next base: position 75,393 of record NW_010729393.1, read on the forward strand.
GTAGCTGTTATTGTTTCACAGGTTACAAGTCTGCCCTGGTTTTATCAATATTGCTCTAAGGTGGGACATGTGGCACTTTCTTATTGGTGCAAACAATTGGGACCTATCAAATTTTATTTTTGTCACAAATAACCTGATAATACTAAATCATCTCTCTCTCTCTATATATATATAGTCTTTAGGGTATAGCCCCCACCATTCAGACACATGGCATTCTGGAAATCTAAACACGTGGCATTTTTTGAGATGTTTTTGTTAAATCCCACAACCCACTACCACAATTCAAACAAGTAGCCTTCTCATTTTCTAGAAAGCTGGACATGTGGAAATTTCTGAAAAATTCCTGCTAAAGCCACAGCCCACTACCATGATACAACCCCCCACCATTTAGACATGTGGCCTTCTCATTTTTCTTGAAAGCTAGACACGTGGCATCTTATTAATTCAAGAAATAGGATTAAGAAAATGGGTAGTTTCACTCCTAAACATTTTCAATAGACAGTTATTTATTAGTTTAAAACATATTTATCCATAGTCTATTAAATACAAATGGTGAGACCCATTAAAAGTTTACCATAAACCCACATTTGATTTTAAATGATTTTTTCAGAAATAAAATACTTTATTAATTACAAACTTGATTTAACTTTTAGAAAGCAACCTAATTTAACTTTTAAAAATAAATAATTCAAAATAGATTTATTAGATAAATAGTAAATACCAAATAAAGTGGATTATTGTTTAAGAATAAGATCTCATTTAATATCTTAAATCAAATTAAAAAAACATAAATTAATAGTGGGTTTCAAATAAAAAAAGGTCAGAATAGATTGCCAATTACAAAGATGCAAGACCCATATTAGTTTTTTATTTTAATTTTTGATAACTAAATAGTAAACTTCAAACTAAATTATAAACACATTAGTTACCATGTACTTAGTACGAGGGTCATTCTCTAGTGTGTGTGTATATATATATATATATATATATATATATATATTAAAACAAAGTTGTCAAAACTATCAAGAAATTTTCTCCTTTTTTTGAATATTTTGATTTTTTGTTCCATGTCATTTTTGAAACAACCAATGACAAGCACTTTCACAATAACTTAAATAATCTCTTCCGCTAAAATTTATCCTAAACTACCTCCCCCACTTTCTCTAGAATTACCTCTAATTCCTATTTATCTTCTAAATTGTCACTAATTCCTATTTATCTCTACAATTATCTCTAATTTAGTAGAGAGTTTCTCTCCTAAATTATCTCTAATTCCTATTTATCCTCTCCCCTACTTTCTATCTATATCCATTTAAAGAAAGTTTGGAGTAAAAAATTTAAGAATTATTTAAATATTCTAACAAAATTATATGATAACTTTAAAATATTTATTAAAAACACAAAAAAAAATAATTTTATATTCTTACAAAATATATCACGAAATTAGGTACTAACAATTTAAATTATGTTTTTCTGGATTATCAATTTAAATACTTTTCAAATATTTAATAATATGTAATAGTTCTAAATAAATAAAATTCAAATAACAAAAAATTTAAATATTTTATAGCTTATTTAAATATTTAAATTACTAAATATTTATCATAATTATATTTTAAATAGTTAAAATACCAAAATTATCTAATAAATAATTTTATATTTTTATAAAATATATCACGAAATTATGTACTAACAATTTACATTATGTTTTTCTGGATCATCAATTTAAATGTTCTTCGAACATTTAATAATATGCAATAGCTTTAAATAAATAAAATTTAAATAACAAAAAATTTTAAATATTTTATAGATTATTTAAATATTTAATTAACTAGATATTTTCCATGACTAGGTTTTAAATAGTTAAAATGAAAAAATTATGTAATAAATTTTAAAAAATTATTTAAAGCAATAAAATAATTATAACATAATACTGAAATTAATAATAATTTAATATATTACAAAATTAATAATGAAATTATGTAATAATAGTATAAATTATGATTTTATGGATATATAAATTCCATAAATAACTAATATTTTAAAAGTTAAATATATTTATTTAAGTATTTAAATAACTGGGTATTTTAAATAACAAAATATTTAACATAACTAGATTTTAAATAGTTAAAATAAAGAAATTAGGTAATAAATTAAAAAAAAATCTGAAAAGTAGAAAAATAATCATATCATAATATTGAAACTAATAATAATTTAATATTTTTACATAATATTGTAAATAACTAATTTCACTTATATAAAGTAATAATTTGAGAAAATAACTTTCAAAAAAAATAATATTTATCAATAGTAATTTTAAACTCTGAATCTGTATTTATTATATAATTATATATACTAAAATTAATATTTATTGTATTTCAGTAATTAAACTACTATTAGTGAAGTTTTTAAATTTAACTTACTATACTTATTGTATTTTTGTTGTAACTTATTGATTTATATTTATTAGAGATTAAACTATTATTTGAGATTATACTATTTATTGACTAAGTTAATATATTTTTAATACTTATTATATTTTTTTCATTATCAATATATTTTCAATAATTGTGTATTTTTACTATAATTTTTCAATAATTATTAGAGATTAAACTATTGTTGTTTATCAAAGATGGGACTATTAATTTAGCTAAAATTATGAGTGTTCATGAGTTGGTTTAGTTTGGTCGTAGGCTATTTAGCCAACCAAATTGACCTGGTAAAGTTGGGGAGTTGGTCACCTAAAAACTGACTGACCTTTTATGAAAACTAACCCACTCAAGTTGTATTGATTTGAGTCATTTTTTTGGTTTGGCCGGTCGGTTCAAAAGATTTAAACATTAAAATTTAATTTAATTTCAAAAATCATAGTGCAATTATTAAAAAAAAAATTTAAAAATTAGATTTATGATATAAAACATTTTAGACTAAGAAATATAGGAAATTTTCCACTTTTCCATATTAAAAATTATATTTAAATATAAATATTAATATATATCCATTGTTAGGTCGTTCAATTTTTGTTAGTTTAGAAATGACCAAAGTGAAATTGATCCAACTTGGTCGAATTGGAAAATTTTTTAACCAAAGCCAACCTAAAATACTAGAAAATTGACCAACTCGGGTCGAGTTGATCGGGTTGGTCAGTTTCATCAGTTTGATGAATAAACATAGCTAAAATTAGTTATTGTTGTTTTTGTATTATAAAAAACTTATTAAAAGTAGTATATAAAATATGAATAAATATTAATTATTTAAAAAGTTGAAAGTATAAAACAATTGTATACTCTTATGTGTTTCTATTAGGGYCATTTAATAAAACACACCTTATAATTTTACATATTTACTTAAACCTACCTTATAGTTTTCATTTTACTAAAATATCCCATATATTTTACAACTTATTTACTTAATCAACCTTTCATTAAGGAGTGCTTGTTTTGCCATTATGCCCATGATTTTTTATTCCAAAAATACACTTAACACTTTTTGTACAGAAAACAAAATTGATCAAATATAAACAATAGAGTGGTTGCCCGTGTCTTATTAGGGGCAAAAATGGTATTTTTATTTTTTTTATTAAATTTAATGAAATGAACATTAAGGTTGACATTATCATTTCCCATTGTCATCTAATGGAAAATTGATTAAATCCATTGCAAATTATAAGTGGTGTTTACTAAGATACAAACTATGGGGTAGATTTTAGTAAATCCATGAAACTATAGGGGTGTTTTAGTAAATGACCTTTTTCTATTATTTAGCTTTCGTTGAACAAATCCCGTGCATGGCACGGGTCCCCACTAGTATATATATATTAAAACAAAGAGGTCAATAAATTTTCTCCTTTTTTTGAATTTTTTGTTTTTTTATTCCATGTCATTTTTTAAACAACCAATGAGATGCATTTTCCCAATAACCTAAATAATCTCTTCTCGTAAAATTTATCCTAAACTACCTCCCCCACTTTCTCCAGAATTATCTCTAATTCTTATTTATCTTCTAAATTCTCTAATTTAATAGAGAGTTTCTCTCCTAAATTATCACTAATTCCTATTTATCCTCTCCCCTACTTTCTATCTATATCCATCTAAAGAAAGTTTGGAGTAAAAAATTTAAGAGTTATTTAAATATTCTAACAAAATTATATGATAACTTTAAAATATTTATTAAAAACACAAAAAAAATAATTTTATATTCTTACAAAATATATCACGAAATTAGGTACTAACAATTTAAATTATGTTTTTCTGGATTATAAATTTAAATACTTTTCAAATATTTAATAATATGTAATAGTTCTAAATAAATAAAATTCAAATAACAAAAAATTTAAATATTTTATAGATTATTTAAATATTTATCATAACTATATTTTAAATATTTAAAATAACGAAATTATCTAATAAATAATTTTATATTTTTACAAAATATATCATGAAATTATGTACAAACAATTTAAATTTTGTTTTTCCGGATCATCGATTTAAATGTTTTTCAAGCATTTAATAATATGTAATAGCTTTAAAAAAATAAAATTCAAATAAAAAATTAAATATTTTATAGATTATTGAAATATTTAAATAACTAGATATTTATCATAACTAGATTTTAAATAGTTAAAATAATGAAATTATGTAATAAATTTAAAAAATTTCTTTAAAGCAGAAAAATAATATTGAAATTAATAATAATTTCATATATTACAAAATTATTTAATAAATTATGATTTTATGGATAATTAAATTCCATAAATAACTATTATTTTAAAATTTAAATATTTTACATATTATTTAAGAATTTAAGTAACTGGGTATTTTAAATAACAAAATATTTAATATAACTAGATTTTAAATAGTTAAAATAAAGAATTATGTAATAAATTTAAAAAATTTCTGAAAAGTAGAAAAATAGTTATTACATAATATTGAAATTAATAATAATTTAATATTTTTACATAATATCGTAAATAACTAAATTCACTTATATCAAGTAATAATTCGAGAAAATAACTTTCAAAAAAATTAATATTTATTAATAATAATTTTAAACCTTTTATCTGTATTTATTATATAATTATATGTACTAAAATTAATATTTATTGTATTTCAGTAATTATTTATTGTTTTTGTGATAAATGTGTTTTCAAGGATTATGTATAAATTATTTTGTTTTGTTATTTAATATAAGATTTTCAATAATGATTAGAGATTAAACTACTATTAGTGAAATTTTTAAATTTAATTTATTGTACTTATTTTATTTTTGTTATAACTTATTGATTAATATTTATTAGCGATTAAACTATTATTTGAGATTATAGTATTTATTGACAAAGTAAGTATATTTTTAGTACTTATTGTATTTTTTTAATTATTGTATTTTTTTCATTATCAATATATTTTCAGTAATTGTGTATTTTTGCTATAAATTTTCAATATTTATTGGAGATTAAACTATTATTATTTATCATAGATGAGACTTTTAATTTAGTTGAAATTATGAGTGTTAATGAGCCGGTTCGGTTCGGTCGTAGGCTATTTGGCCAACCAAGTTGACCTGGTCAGGTTGGGGAGTTGGTCAAATGAAACCGACTGACCTTTTGTGACTTACCCACTCAAGTTTTATCAATTTGGGTCGAGTTTTTGGTTTGGTCAGTCTTTTCAAAAGATTTTAACTTATAAATTTAATTTAATTTTAAAAATTATGGTGCAATTATTAAAAAATTAGATTTATGATATAAAACATTTTAGACTAAGAAATATGGGAAATTTTCCACTTTTCCATATTAAAAATTATAGTTAAAATATAAAATATTAATATATATATCCATAGTTAGGTCATTCGATTTGGTTGGTTTACAAATGGCCAAAGTGAAATTGATCGAACTTGGTCGAATTGGGAAATTTTTGAACCAAAGCTGACCTAAAATACTAGAAAACCGACCAACTTAGGTCAAGTTGATTGGTTTAGTCAGTTTCTTTAGTTTGATGAATAAAACTAACTGAAATTAATTATTGTTATTTTTGTATTATAAAAAATTATTAAAAATAATATATAAAATATGAATAATTATTAATTATTTAAAAAGTTAGAAATATAAAACAATTATATACTCTCATGTGATTCTATTAGGGTCATTTACTAGAACACATCTTATAGTTTTACATATTTACTTAAACCTACCTTATAGTTTTCATTTTTTAAAACATCCCATATATTTTACAACTTATTTACTTAAACAACCTTTCATTAAGGAGTTTTTGTTTTGCCATTAGGCCCATGATTTTTTATTCCAAAAATACCCATAACACTTTTTTTTTTGTACAGAAAACAAAATTAACCAAGTATAGTTAGTAAAGTGGTTGTCTGTCTCTTATAAAGGGCAAAAATGGTATTTTTATTTTCATTTTCTTTTGATTAAATTTATTTAAATGAACATTAGGGTCAACACTATCATTTTTCACTGTCATCCAATGGAAGATTGATTAAATCCATTGCAAATTATAAGTGGTGTTTTAGTAAAATACTAACTATAAGGTAGATTTTAGTAAATCCATGAAACTACAAGGGGTATTTTAGTAAATGACCATTTTCTATTATTTAGCTTTCGCTTAATAAATCCCATGTCTATGTTTTATTTTTTGTTGAATATATATTTTTTGGTTTTTAATCATTTTATTTTTTTTTTCAATTTTTAGTTTTGGCTAAAATAGATGTGCTTTTGCATATTTTTTGTGTTGTTTGCAATTTCTGGTATTTATTTGGCTGTAATTTTCTTTTGAAAATTTTATCATTTTCAATGCTTTTTATAATTTATGTTTTTAGTTGTAATCTATAATTTTATTTAAATTTTTAATAATTTTCTATGTTTTATCTAATTTGTGCTATTATAGACAAAATATATATCTTTTACCCATTTTTATGTGTCTATGCTTTGATTTTTAGTTGAACTATACATTTATTTGAATTTTCATCATGTTTTCTACATTTTTTGTAAATTTGTATTAATTTCTCTAATTTTCCTACATTTTCTACATTTTGTTTTTCTATGCAACTTTTACACTTTCATGTATTTTTTGCTACTTATTTTTAATTTATTGTTTTTATATGATTTTTCTTGTTTTTATGCAATTTCTGTTATCTACAAATTTTGAATCATTTCTGTAACTTTTTGTATTTATTGAAATTTCATATAATTTTTTACAAATTTTCTGTATTTTCTTTTGCAATTTCTATTTTTTACAATTTCTCTTTTATACTTTTATTTAATTCTTTTATTATTTTCTATGTTTTATCTGCAATTTTTTATGTTTTACATGAAATATATATTTTTACTATTTTTTATGTTTTTATGCATTTTTATTAAAAAATTGAACTTTTTATGTCCTTTAGTTGAAATATATATTTCTATCTTTTTATGCAATTAGTAAACATGTGTGTACATTTGCACATGGCAATATCTCTAAGACAACTATTTATAATTATGACAGTTTCTGAATAGTTATAAGTGAGAAATTTCTGAACGGTTATAAGTGGGTAGTTTCTAAAGTGAGAGTAAAGGACATATGTACCCTATTTATGCCCGTTGTATTTTTAGACAAGGGGGATAGAAAGCATCCAATAAAAATTCCAGAAAGAAGGAGCATTCACTCTTTTATAGGTAGTATAGATTAGAATAGAGAAAAGGTTAAGAAAAATAAAAAAAATGTCTAATTTGAACTAGAGGGTCAAATGGATAGGTTAGGATTGATCAGAGTCAAAGAGGATTGTGACCCATTCCGACCCATTAACATAGGTGGGTTAGTGGATCAATATATCAATCCACACCCAACCCAACCCATTTACCACCCCTAGAGGTTTGCCGAGATGTCTGACCAAAGGAGTAAGAGAGTTTGAGAGAGAATTACCTTAGGTAGGTCGCTTATATATTGGGGGAGAGCCGTTAAACGAAGAAATAGTAGGTCCCGGCTCTACGGGTTGGTCCATTCTATCTGCAATAATGTTTGAGATAAGTTTACCTCATTACATGGTCGGCCGTTAGCCCATAATAAGTGCAGAGTAGTGTTAATGGTCCAGTTAGGTCGGTCCACATGTTGTGTATTGGGTAGCCATTATTGTTTTACACGTTACTAGTCTGCCCTGACTTTATCAATATTGCTCTAAGGTGGGACATGGGGCGCTTTCTTATTGGTGCAAACAATTGCGACCTATCAACTTTTATTTTTGTCACAAATAACCTAATAGAAAATAATACTAAACCATAATTTTTTGATAGTCTAAAATCCAAAGTGGCACACGCGCGACACCAATTGTCTTTTTTCAAATAGAAAGCCTGGCACATGCTTTTTTTTTCTGTAGTTGAGATTGTACGGGATTTATTAAGTGAAAGATAAATAATAGAAATGGTCATTTATTAAAATATTCTTATAGTTTAATGTATTTATTAAAATCTATCCTATAGTTAGCATTTTACTAAAACACTACTTATAATTTGCAACGGATTTAATCAATCTTTCATTAGATGATAGTGGAAAATGATAGTGTTGACTAGACCTGTTCATGGGTCGGGCTCGGGCCGGGCCGGGCCGGGCTTGGGCTGGACTTTTACTCTTCATTAATGAAAATTTGTTAGGCCCGAGCCCAAGCCCGAGCCCGGCCCGACCAATGGGCCTACAACTTGGGCCGAGCCCGACCCTGATAAAAAGCTCGAAGCCTGATTGTGTTCGCCGATGAATGTGTTCGCCGGTGATTGTGTTCACCGGAACTGAGTTCGTGGTGACTGTGGTCTGTGAGCTGGGAGCCTGCGACCTGTGATTTTAAGTTTAACAGTGATCAGTCAGCGTCTGAGAAAGAGAGAGAGAGAGAGAGAGAGAGAGAAAGAAAGAGAGAGAGAGAGAACTCTCCGCCGCAGCTAGTGCCTATATTCGCCACCTCGCCGTCGCCGGTGTCTGAGATTTGAAAGAGAAGTGAGATTTGAGAAGAGGGACGAGAGTCAGAGAGAAAAAGAGAGAGAAAGAGAGAGAGAGAGAGAGAGAGAGAGAGAGAAGGAGAGGAGTGAGGACTCACCGCCGGAGTTGTTGCGCCGGTGAACGTTCGCCGCCTCGCCGGTTGTGTGGCTGCCTGAGAGTGTGAGGATGAGAAGTTGAGAACTGTGGAGGATGTGGAGATTGGAGAAGAATAGTTCGGCTGAAAAAAGAAAGGAAAGAGGCAAAGAGGTGAAAAAAAGATGGGGTCTTCAACTAGGGTTTTTAGGTTTAGTTATAGGTCGGGCCGGGCCGGGCTATTTTGGAAAATCCCGAGCCCGGCTCGAATTTATTGCGGGCCGGACATTTTGGCCAAAGGTTAAGCCCGCGGGCCCATATGCGTGTTCAAGCCCGTCCGGGGGCCGGGCCGTTCCGTCGGGCCACCCGGCCCATGAACAGCTCTAGTGCTGACCCTAATGTTCATTTAAATAAATTCAATCAAAAGAAAATAAAAATAAAAATACCATTWTTGTCCTTAATAAGACAGGCAACCACTCTATTGGCTATATTTGGCCAATTTTGTTTTTTGCATAAAAAAAGTGTTAACGGTATTTTTGGAATAAAAAATCATGGGCCTAATGGAAAAACAAATACTCCTTACTAAAAGGTTGATTAAGTAAATAAGTTGTAAAATATATGGGATGTTTTAGTAAAATGAAAACTATAAGGTAGGTTTAAGTAAATATGTAAAACTATAAGGTGTGTTCTAGTAAATGACCCTAATAGAAAATCATAAGAGTGTACAATTCTCTTATATTTTTCAACTTTTTATATAATTAATAATCATTCATATTTTATATTACTACTTTTAATAATTTTTTATAATACAAAAATAACAATAATTAATTTCAATTAGGCTTATTCATCAAATGTATGAAATCGACCAACCCGATCAACTCGACTCGAGTTGGTCGGTTTTCTAGTATTTTAGGTTGGCTTTGGTTCAAAAATTTCCCAATTCGACCAAGTTAGATCAGTTTCACTTTGACCATTTGTAAAGCAATCAAAATCGAACAACCTAACCATGGATATATATTAATATTTTATATTTTAAATATAATTTTTAATATTGAAAAGTGAGAAATTTTCCATATTTCTTAGTCTAAAATGTTTTATTTCATAAATCTAATTTTTAAATTTATTTTTTAATAATTGCACTATAATTTTTAAGTTTAAATCTTTTGAACCGACTAACCTTTTGTGAAAACCGACCCAAACTGATACAACTTGAGTGGGTCAGTATTCCCAAAAGGTCAGTCGATTTCAGCTAACCAACTCCCCAACCTGACCAAGTCAATTTGGTTGGCCAAATAGCCTACATCCGGACCGAACCAACTCATGAACACTCATAATTTTAGCTAAATTAATAGTCTTATCTCCGATAAATAACAATAGTTTAATCTCTAATAATTATTGAAAATTTATAGCAAAAATACAAAATTATTGAAACTATATTGATAATGAAAAAATACAATAATTACAATAATTACAATAGTTCAATAAGTACTACAAAAGTATTAACTTAGTCAATAAATAGTATAATCTCAAATAATAGTTTAATCTCTAATAGATATTAATTAATCTATGTTATAACAAAAACACAATAAATACAATAAGTACAATAAATTAAATTTAAAAAATTCAATAATATTAGTTTAATCTCCAATAATTATTGGAAGTTTTCTATTAAATAAAAAACAAAAATAAATTTATACATAACCATTGAAAATACATTTATCACAAAAAACAATAAATAATTACTAAAATACAATAAATATTAATTTTAGTATATATATTATATAATAAATACAGATTAAGAGTTTAAAATTATTATTAATAAATATTAATTTTTTTGAAAGATATTTTCTCGAATTATTATTTGATATAACTGAAATTAGTTATTTACAATATTATGTAAAAATATTAAATTATTGTTAAATTCAATATTATGTTTTAATTACTTTTTTACTTTTCATAATTTTTTTAAATTTATTACATAATTTATTTATTTTAACTATTTAAAAACTAGTTATTTAAATACTTTCTTATTTAAAATATTTAGTTATTTAAATACTTAAATAATATGTAAAATATTTAAATTTTAAAATATTAATTATTTATCAAATTTAATTATCCATAAAATCATAATTTATACTATCATTACATAATTTCATTATTAATTTTGTAATATATGAAATTATTATTAATTTCAATATTATGTTATAATTATTTTTCTACTTTGAACAACTTTTTTAAATTTATTACATAAGTCTGTTATTTTAACTTTTTAAAATCTAGTTATGATAAATATTTAAAATTTTTTGTTATTTGAATTTTATTTATTTAAATCTATTACATATTATTAAATATTTGAAAAACATTTAAATTGATTATTTGGAAAAACATAATTTAAATTGTTAGTACATAATTTCGTGATATATTTTGTAAAAATATAAAATTATTTTTGTGTTTTTAATAAATATTTTAAAGTTATTATATAATTTAGTTAGAATATTTTAATAATTCTTAAAGTTTTTTAATCCAAACTTTCTTTAGATAGATATAGATAAAAAGTAGGGGATAGGATAAATAGGAATTAGAGAAAATTTAGGAGAGAAACTCTCTACTAAATTAGAGATAATTTTGGAGACAATAGGGGATAGTGGGGGAGGTAGTTTACGAGAAATTTTAGGAGAAGAGATTATTTAGATTCTGGGAAAGTGCATCTCATTGGTTGTTTAAAAAATGACATGGAATAAAAAAATAAAAAATTCAAAAAAACAAGAAAATTTCTTCACTGCCTTGTTTTAATATGTGTGTGTGTGTGTATATATATATATATATATATTATAACAACCATTTATTTTGACTGAAGTAAGCAAGTTTCAAAGTATCGGAAATGTCAAGTGTATCGGAAAGGAAATTTTAAGGATATATCGGGATATGCATACGTATTGGAGAAAAACTATGATACGCATAGATACGCTTGAAAACACTATAAATACTTTAATAAATCATAAAAATACATCAACAACACTAAATATAAGAAGATTGGATATGCTCCTCACACAGGGCGCCTCACACCAACCTCACATGCACATCCCACCATGCATTGGGAACATCTCCCATACTTATAAGTTATTATTCACAAGAGATGTTCCCAATGCACGGTGGATGTGCCTGTGAGGCACCCATGTGTGAGGAGCAGACCCCATTCCAAATATAAGACCTCAATGAGGTGTATATACATTAAATTAATATATTTTAATGGTTTTATGAAGAAATATATTGTAGTTAGTTATAATTTCATTAAAAATCCTATGCCTAACTATAATTTATAAATTAAAATTCTTAAGTTTTAATGTTTTATGGGATGGGAAAACCCAACTCTCCTATCCAACCATAAAACATGTATTGGCGCAACTTCTATGTGAAAATATAATTAATAATTATTTATTATTTAAATAATTATTATTTATTATTCATTTCCAAAAGTTATAAAAAATAAATAAACATTATATAATATATTCAAAAAATAGTTATTAAAGAAGCAATTTGAATTGCTTTGTGGATATGATAGATCATCCATAGAATTATAATATATTCAATCATTGTGACCAAATGATAAAATATAATTAATTATTTTTCTATTTTTTAATTCTAAAATATAAAAATAATTATTAAAGAAAAATTTTCAATTGGTTTGTGGATATGATAGATCATCCATAGAATTATAATATATTCAATTGTTTTGATCAAATGATAAAATATAATTAATTACTATTTATTTTTAATTCTAAAAATATAAAAAATCAAAAGAAAATATTAAAGAAGAAATTTCAATTGCTCTATGGATATGATAGATAAATCCGTAGATCTAAAACATATTTAGTCTTTATAGGTAGAGAAAAATTACATTTTCAAATTTTTTGTTAATTTATATTTTCGCCAAATGCCTTCATGAAATTTCCATAAATCTACTAATAACACAAAAAAAATTGTGATTTTGAATGTAAGAAATGTAGATCAACATAAATTTAAACATTCAAGAAATAAAAGAAATCACAAAATATTATAAAAAAATTGAAAAAAAAACCTATTTTTGTCATATTTTTTCAAAATTTGAAAAATCTTAAAAACTTAACCATTCACAGTTGTTTCTTGCAAACTTTTGCAAATCTAGCACTCTAGGAATGAAGTTTGGAGTTTTAGAGTCATTTGGGGGTGAAAGAAGGCTTATTTCGGGGAAAAGAAGCTTGCTTTCCCCCTTTATTTTTTTTTCATTTTTGGTCGTATCTTTTTCGTCGATACACGACTGATACGCCCTCGATACGGGTTCGATACGCATGAAAAAAAGATGAAACATCCGATTTCCATGCGTATCCTGTATCTATTTTTCAAAGATATGATATACATACATACATATATATATATATATAACATTATTTATAATTTAAAAATTTTATTTATTTTAAGTAAATTTATTTTTCAAAAAAACTATTATCTAAAAAAATTTCAGAGAATCGAGTCCCTGCTGGGAACCCATCCCCGTCAGGGATCAAGGATGTAGGACAAATTTTATCCCCGACGGGGATCAAGGACAGGGATGAGGAATATGATCCTGCCCCGTTGCCATTCCTATTTAGAGATTTTGTGTTTTAGAATTATATATAATACTTTTTTCTTTTGATTCAATTAGATGATCTAATTGATCCATTTTACAGATAAATTAATTTTGCATTTCAAAGACCACCAAATTGTAACAATTAGCAGTAGAAGAAAGAAAAATAAATAAAAGGGTAAATTGTTGATACCCCCCCTGAAGTTTGGTAATTGCAATCACCCCCATGAACTTTCTGAAATAGTTGCAAGTAAACTCCCTTTGGTAGAATCTTTTAAAAAGAGACATGAAAATGTCCAAAATACTCATGTAGTTACTTTTGATAAAAAAAATGTTTATTTTTCAAATATTCTCTTCCTATGAATCACTATCTTAAACCCTTCCGATCTATTTTCTAAAATTAATTTACTTTTCTAATTTGGTTTTTATATTAACAATCAGCAGAAGGTAAAACTGCAACTTTAAATTCTCTTTGTTTTTGTTGTTCATAAAGTTTGTATTGTTCCTGTTAGACAGTGTATGCCCTTAGCTCCAATCARAAWRRYGTACNTTATGACATTTAATGTAAATGAATAAAGTACATATTTGATTCATGTTATTATGGTGTGTTTCTGTGTAATACCCTTAAACTGGACACATATGAGACTCATGTTAGTT
>NW_010729393.1:102589-127476 GCF_000365185.1 Nelumbo nucifera
CGAATTGTTCTCTTACAAATCCAGATCTGAAATTTCAGATTTGAGATTTGTAATGTCTGAATTGCTTGAGAAAGAATTCAGACATTCATTATTCAACTTGATCGATCTGTTCTAACCTCTTAGAATTTCTAGAGTGCTTGAGAGAAACTCTAGAAATTCAGATCTGCTATTCAAGAACTGAATTGAATGCAAGGTTAGAGATAACTTGTATAATTCAGTTGGTGATCAATTCAATCTGAATTGATGCTCTTGAATTGTTTGATCTAATGCCTGCATGAATGATTAGATTCTTGATAGAGATATAAGAATCAGCATTCATGCATAGGATGAACAAGCACTTGAAAGAGGTTGTTCATTGCCTTGGGATTTCACCAAACCAAGGCTGAATCATACTCCATTCGAATGATCTAAGAGGGCTGATTGCTAAATCATGAATTTTTAATTTTAGCCTATTCTCTCAACTTGAATGTAAGGTGTTTGAACCAATGCCTATTAGATAGTTTGTAGTTTAGAATTTCATATTTGAATAAATTGTAGTATTCGGTTAATCAGATAAGAGCTGGCTGGTTTAGTATTAGTAATTGCTACCTAAATCCTTGTGGGAACGATACTCTACTCATCTCTTTATTACTTGAGCAGCTAGTGCAGTTGCTAGTGTCACAATGACCCACCAAGTTTTTGGCGCCGCTGTCGGGGATTTATTGTAGCAATATTAGGAACCACTGGCCATTCTTAATCTGATTTGTAGCTTTGCATCCATTGCTGGTTTTCAATTCTACATCTTAAATTTCAGTTTTGAATGCAATGGCTTCATTAATGGAGCCAGTTTCCTCTCTTAATACTTGATTGCTCCATCTTTAATTTCAGTCTTAGTTGAGTTTATGTAGATCTGATCACTCTTTTTTTTTTAGCTTCATTATCTCAAAAGAGTACAAATCTGATTGCATTACTGGTTGTTTCTTGAATTCAGCAATCAGATCTGCACTCACCTAAAAAGATTTTGATTAGTTTACTTTCTTTTGTTTTAGTTTTCTTCCATCTTAAAAGAAAAAGAAAAAAATGGTATGTCTGCTTTCGAATCTGAGCTTCAGATCTGAGATCAAATATGAAATTCAGATCTGAAATGGTGTGAGTACATGTCTGATTTCAGATCTGTAACTCACCCTCATTCAAAGATACATCAGGACTGATGAGAAGCAAGCTAGAACAACTATTGTACAGACCTAAGATCAGTGATATTGCATGATTTCAGACCTAATATATTGATCTTAGATCTATATACACCAATACACCCTGCTGAATTCTCATATTAGCCCTGATAATTGTGATTCTAGCTACTAAACTTAGCATCAGTAGCTACTGAGTTGCAAAATTACAGATCTGAAGGCGTAAAGGATTCTTGCATATACCCTCATAAACTTCAGATCCCAATGTGTAGAAATCATGTACAACATCTGTACCCTATTAGGATGGTGGTGTGAACTCAGATTGCAGATCTGAAATCATCTGAGTTGGATGAAATCAGATTAGAGTTCATTTAAACTCAGACCTTAACTCATCTAACTCAGATCTGAATTCGGCTGCTATCAGTAGCATAGGTTGCAGACCTGATTTCAGGTCTCTGCAACTAATTGATGTATACAAGTTATACAGATAATAAGAAGCTTAAAGCTCTTGATTCCAACCTTAATTCAGATTTGGTTGCAGTATATGGGAAGCAAGCTAGAACAGACCTGATTTGGAATCAGTGGATATGCATGGATTTAGACCTGATACACTGATATGATCTCAGGTTATGCATGATTTCAGACCTGATCCACTGATTTCAGATCTGAATACACTTGCACCCATTGCTGAATTTCTATATCAGCCCTGTCCTAGCATCAAGTAGCTGCTGAAATTTAAAATTTCAGATCTGAATGTGTATGCATGTACTCTCATAAATTTCAGATCTGAAATCTGATATGCATGATTTCAGACCTGATATACTAATTTCAGATCTGTATATTCCAATTCTCCTTGCTGAATTCACCCTGATCACAGTAGATGGCAGCCATACAAGCTGCTGAAATGTAAGATTGCAGATGTTAATGTGTAAATGATTTGGTAGATCTGAACTCATCAGAAATCAAATCTGAACTCATTATAGTTGTTGTAGCTGCTCTTTTTTTCTGCATACTTTATGAAAATGGTGTGGTTAAGATCTGATTACATTACTTATCTCTTTTGCAATCAGATCTGAACACATACCGAATCTTATTTGGGTTTCAATTCTGATTTTAAGACCTGCTAAATCTCTGAATTGAAGTAGGTTTTAGAAGTGATTTCAGATTAAATCAGAATTGAAAGCAAGTTGTGACAGATCTGATTTCAGTATATTCAGATCTGAAACTTTGCTACCATGCATAGTACAACCACTGATTTCAGATCTGTATACACTCCTTCTCACTGCTGAAATCACATCTCAGACCTGAACACAGTTGTTCTAGCTACTGATTTCAGACCTGTATATTGAATGGCAATAGTATAGCTTCAGTAGCTACTAATTTCAGCAATAAGAACAGATTGGTACAAGGAGAAAGAAATGTGTAAATTGCAGTAGCTGCTGAAATTTCAGATCTGATCTCAGATCTGTATGTGGCTATTCTCAGTAGCTAAGATTTCAGATCTGTGTAAGTAATTTTCAATGCTGAAGATTGCATAAGGTATATACAAGTTGGAACCTGAAGAGCAGCTTAAAGATCTTGATTTCAGTACTGATTTCAAACATGTTTGTAGTACATTTTAGATATTCTTATTTCCATTCATTGTAGTTCAGATTAGTGTGTACTAAAATCCATTGCTGATCTAGTTAGTTTTCTTCTCCATTAATGATTTACTTCACCTTTGATTGCTGATCTAATGGAGCTGTGTTTTTTTCTAGTTTGCAAATTTCATAAAAAAAAAAGGGAAAAAATAGTTGTCCTAATATCAGTAGTTTACTGATTTCAATTCTGTAGATTGGCTTTCACTAGTGTAGTTTCAGTAGTTCACATCTGTATATATTGAATTTCATTGCTGAAATCAAACATCTTCTTTCATTTTGCCGATTGTCCCTATCTTAGGCTGCTTTTCTTGCTTCAGCAGGGTGCAATTTGCTTAAGTTACTTCTCTGTTTTCAGCCTTGTATATCAAATTCCAGAGCTGTTTTGGCTTATACCTTTAGTGCCTACTGATTGTTATTGAAGCTTTGTCTTCTAAGATAACATTCAGCCTTTGCCTTGTAAATTTCTGCTAGATTAGGATTACTAAGTAATCAATTATTTACATGTTTGAATTGTGTACATTAGTCTTTTTATTGCTTTGACTTGTACAGTTTATTATTCTTATCAGTTGAGTTTAGTTAGTACTTAAATAGGATGGTAGTTGAATAAGTTTGTTGATCTCTCTATCTAGTTGATGTGATTTTTAGCAGAGAGGCTTCCCATCAAAAGAGATATTGTAGAAATCATATTGATCTTTAGGGAAGTCCTCTAAACCCCTCTCCTTACTTGATATTGCTCTTGTTGGATTTATTGTTACTCCCTAACACTAGGAACATTGGGGACAATGTTCATCTTAAGTGTGGGGGAGTTAGGCTGAGGCCAGGGTGTGGACTGGAACCATGCACCTTAATCATCCCAACACACACATGTAGGCAATGACATGACCAATTAGAGTGAAATCCCCCAAGTTCATTGTTGTTTTTAGGTGAATTTAAAGAGGGAGTATAAAGAGTTGAGGGAGACCAACATTTGTATCAGTTTTTTATTCTTGAGAATGATCCAACTTAGCACATGCATGAGGTTAAGGGGGCTGAATATGTCTTTCATCATGACTAGTCGTAACTACCTTCATGTGTATGAAAGCACTTGATTTCATCATTAATGGTCAGTCGATCTAGTTCACTTCTGAACTGCTGATGCATGAGATTCAACAAATGCAAAAAGGACAAAGTCCAATTGACTCCGCTATTCCGAGCTAAATAGTAAAACTAGCAGCTTGGAATGTGAGTCTTGTTATCTGCCTCAAGCCTATGACCAGTGTGAGATAGAGCATAAAATGCACTCGCACAAAAAAAAAGTGAGATGGATCATAAAATGCACTCACACCAAAAAAAAAAAAGAAAAGGGTGAGATGGAGCATAAAATGCACTCACACCTACAAAACAATTGAGGAAAGAAAAAGAAAATTGGTAATGACTATTCAAAGGGACAAAATGCAGTTGAATTCTCAATGAGGTGCAGTTACAGATTTGAAACCAAGTTCAAAGTGATGGTTAATTCTAGCAGTCAATGAGCTGATCTACATATTGAATGGGAGTGAAAACTGGAGCTTGAAGAATCTCATATTCTCTCTTTCCTTGGCTCTTGTGCATGTGTTAAATGGTAGTTTATATGAATAGGAGCTGAATACTTACAAAAGTTTCCCGACCACTCAATGCAATTCCCTCCTACAAATTAATCCGGTAAATGGTGAGAATGAAAGGGGGGATGATCAGTTTATGGCTGATGTCTTTGCCTGAGGACAACCAAAAGCTTAAGTGTGGGGGTATTTGATGAGTACATGGTTTACCTACAATTTATGAAGTTTTATGCATGATTTTATGATGGTTTGTTTGAGTTTCACCCTATTTTTAGTTTAATATCAGGAAATATTTTAGGGAAACTAATTCAAGAAAAAGAAGACATAAAACAAGAAAAAAAGAGCCAAAAATAAATTAATTTAGCCCAGCCCAGCCAAGAGAGCAATAGCATCACTCGGCCCATGTAGCCCATGCTACACTCTTTGGGAGAACCCAAAGAGAGAGCCTAGCAAGAAAGCTAAATTCGGCCCAGCAAAGAGGAGGCCCATTTTAGATCAAGAGCAGCCTAATTTGCACCCCAAAACAGCTCAAAATTCAGCTAAGTTGCAGCCCAAAGGGAACTAGGGGCGGTAACTTCTAGAGGCTTCAAGAGAAGAAAGGGGGCAGCACTCTAGAAGGTTCAAGAGGAGAGAAGGGCAACCAATTCTAGAAGCTTCAAGAGAGGCCTATAGATTCCTTGAAAGCCTATTTAAGGAGGTCTCTTGAAGGGGGAAGATGTTCATTTGCCTAAGTTCAAGACTCTCTGGTCCCTTGGGTTCAAAATTCATGAAGAGGAGAAGAGAGAGCTAGGCGCAAGAAGAAGGAGGAGCTGAGGAGATCCAAGTATCCAAGAGAGAAGAAGGTGAGTTCGAAGGAGGGGAAGCTTGATTGAGAGGTCTTGGTTATGTTCTTATTGAGTTTTTGTTTTCTTTGGATTCGAATTCAGCTTTATATCATGTAGTTTCTCTTCCTTTCTTTCTTTCTTTCTTGCTGTAATGGAGATTGAATGTTGTAAATTYAGATTATGTAATTAAGTTTTCTTGAATATTCGAATGGATTAGATCCAACATTTGATGTTTCTTGAATTAGAGAATTGATTGTAGAACTGATGGACCGAATTGTTCTCTTACAAATCCAGATCTGAAATTTCAGATTTGAGATTTGTAATGTCTGAATTGCTTGAGAAAGAATTCAGACATTCATTATTCAGCTTGACCGATCTATTCTAACCTCTTAGAATTTCTAGAGTGCTTGAGAGAAACTCTAGAAATTCATATATGCTATTCAAGAACTGAATTGAATGCAAGGTTAGAGATAACTTGCATAATTCAGTTGGTGACCAATTCAATCTAAATTGATGCTCTTGAATTGTTTGATCTAATGCCTGCATGAATGATTAGATTCTTGATAGAGATATAAGAATCATCATTCATGCATAGGATGAACAAGTACTTGAAAGAGACTGTTCATTGCCTTGGGATTTCACCAAACCAAGGCTGAATCATACTCCATTCGAATGATCTAAGATGGCTGATTGCTGAATCATGAATTTGTAATTTTAACCTATTCTCTCAACTTGAATGTAAGGTGTTTGAACCAATGCCTATTAGATAGTTTGTAGTTTAGAATTTCAGATTTGAATAAATTGTAGTATTCGGTTAATCAGATAAGAGTTGGCTGGTTTAGTATTAGTAATTGCTACCTAAATCCTCGTGGGAATGATACTCTATTCATCTCTTTATTACTTGAGTGGCTAGTGCACTTGCTAGTTTCGCAATGACCCACCAATTCCCAATGAGTAGAATGTCATCTACATACAGAACCAAGAACATAACCTTATCCTCACTGGATTTCTTGTAAACACAGGGCTCATCCGAATTTTGATCAAAGTCAAACTTTTTGACGGTAGAGTCAAACTAGATGTTCCAACTCCTAGAAGCTTGCTTAAGTCCATATATAGATTGGTTTAATTTACATACCATGTATTCCTGACCCACAGCTATAAAACCTTGTGGTTGCTGCATATAGATATCTTCAATAAGATCACCATTCAGGAATGCAATTTTGACATCCATTTTCCAAATCTCGTAATCATGGTACACTGCTATAGCTAGCAGGATCCTAATGGATTTAAGCATGGCCACCGGCGAAAAAGGTTTCTTCATAATCGATTCCCTCTTTCTGAGTATACCCTTTCGCCACAAGATGAGCCTTGTAGGTCTCAACCTTACCATCGGGGCCCTTCTTCCTCTTATAAATCCATTTGCAACCAATTGCTTTTACCCCAGGGGGTGGATCTACCAGAGTCCAAAATCCATTGGTCTCCATTAAGTCCATCTCAGCTCTCATGGCATCTACCCACTTCAAGGAATCTATGTTCAACATAGCTTCCATATAAGTCACGGGATCCTCCTCACTGGTCATGGCTTCCACCAAGTAACTATCCTGGTCATAGCCAAAACAAACTGGAGGCCTAGAAACCCGGGTAGATCTTCTAGGTTGGTCATTACCTGGAGCTTGTGGGACCTCTCCCACTACCCCTAAGCTCTCCTCATCAAGAACAACTTCTTGATGATGATTGTTCAGGATGTAATCATCCTTCAAGAAATGGGCATTTCGACTACAGAACACCTTCTGTTCTCTTGGGTCATAGAATAAGTAACCCATAGAGCCTTTGGGGTAGCCTACGAATAGGCAACGGCTGGTCTTGGATTCTAATTTGTCCGCACTTGTTCTTTTAACATGTGTTGGACAACCCCAAATCTTCAAGTGTCTCACACTTGGTTTCTTACATGTCTAAAGCTCATAGGGAATCTTCAGAACTGATTTGGTTGGAACCCGGTTCAGCACGTATATCACTGTCTCCAATGCGTAACCCCAAAAGGATGTGGGTAAATCTAAGTGTACGAGAAGTGATCGGACCATATCCAATAAAGTCCGGTTCCTCCTCTCTGACACACCATTTAGATGTGGTGTAGCAGGAGGAGCTAACTGTGATACTATCCCATTAACCTTCAAGTAGTCCTTGAATTTGTCAAAGAGATACTCGCCTCCTCGATCCGATCGAAGGGTCTTAATTTCTCTCCCTAATTGTTTCTCGACCTCTTGTCTGAACTCTCTGAACTTTTCAAATGATTCAGACATGTGTCTCATTAGGTACACGTAACCATACCGAGAGAAATCACCGGTGAATGTTATAAAATAAGCGTGCTGGTTACGTGTCCTAACACTCATGGGACCACATACATCGGTATGTATAAGGTCAAGCGTGCTGGTACATCTTTCAGGCTTTCTGTTAAATGGTCGTTTCGTCATCTTACCCTGAAGACAAGGTTCACAGATTGGAAGATCTTCTACAGTTAGAAAATTCAAAGGACCATCCTTTACCAACCTTGTGATACGACCTATGTTAATGTGACCAAGTCGGTAATGCCATAGGCATGTGGGATTAACTGTATCACGAATTCATTTCTTGGGGATGTCACCCGACGTAGTTTCGGTTATGTTAGTTTCTAGAGAAGGATGGAGAACATATAGACCATTCTCAAGTTCTACGTATGCGAGGAATTTGTTATTTCTTTTAATAGTAATCGTATTACTAAAGAAAACTGAATATCCATCCGCATATAGTTTTGAAACAGAAATCAATTTCTTCTCAAATTCTGTACATAAAGACAATCTTTCAGTACAATAATTCCTTCTCTGAAAATTAACTCTACAGTTCCTATAGTTGTAGCTGCAATATTTGCAGAAGTCCCCAAGTAAAGAGTCAACTCTCCGTCACTCAGTCTTCTGCTTATCCTGAACCCCTACAGTGAGTTACACGCATGAGTYGAATCCCCATAGTCAATACACCAGGAAGCAGAAGTTACCAACAAATTGGTTTCTATGACACAGGATTCGAAATTACCTTGTCTCTTGGATTCCAGGTACTAAGGACAATTCCTCTTCTAGTGGTCGGCCTGCTTGCAGAAGTGACAAGCATCTGATGCTTTGTCCTTCCCTTGCCTTCCTCTTCTGAGGCTTTCTCTTTGCCTTCCTCTTCTTCTTGCCCGATTTGCCGGCTTCAATAAGCATGGCAATGGGCTCAACCTTCTTAATCAGTTCCTCGGCCCTCTGCAACATATTGTTGAGTTCTTGGATGCTAACGCTTAGCTTGTTCATATTATAGTTCATGATGAACTGATTAAAGGAATGAGACAAAGAATTTATGACGGCATCCACCTTTGTGACATGGTCAAGCCCAGATCCAAGAGCCTCAAGTTCATTGATATAACCCATCATCTTAAGACAATGGTCATGAACCTGTTGGTTCTTAGACTTCTGTGTGGTCATAAACTGCTTCAAGACCTTTTGTCGAGTAGAACGATTCTGCTCTTCGTACATCATCCTTAGACTGTCCAGGATATCCTTGGACAACTCGATCTGATCGAACTGTCGTTGCATCAGATTGTCTAAGGATGCTATGATGTAGCAACGGGCAAGGGAATTTTTCTCTTCCCATTCTTAGTAGTCCCTCCTACGGGCCTCAGAAGCCCTATCACCCAGACATTCTGGAGTAGGGTTTTTAGCTACTTTGTCCAACTTTTCTGATGTCAGGACCAACATAAGGTTTCGGTACTAGCCAACATAGTTTGGGCCTTTTAGTTTGTTGTCATCCAACAATTTTGTGAATTATCCATTTGCCATTTCTGATAAAAGGCAAATATTAGTCCACAACCTTATTTGATTCATGTTATCTACATAGATACGGCTTTTAATCTATGTTCCATTCTCATTTGTTCATCTCTGAGATTTCCCTCCTATCTCAGTGACGGAGACTGCAAATTATGTCTTTGAAAATGTGGGAAATCACATAGGGTGCATGGAGCCAACTGTTTCAGCTGCATAACCCCACCACCTTTCTGTGAAGGATCATATCCACTCATCTTATGAGCTTTCCCTTTGGCCTCTGTCAGACAAGGTTCATTGCCATTTTAGGTTAAACCTTTTTGTCCAGTGAGTGCTTACACATCATATTCGTGAATGCCAAGGTACCGTGAGAGAGTCTTCCATTTTAGGATAGGCCCCTCCCACATCGGTCTATGACGCCCCTATCATCTTATGAAACATTCCAACAGATCCAGCAGTAAATGGATAGCCCAATTTTATGGTGTGTTTCCTCATTACTGAAGGACCCATCTTCATGCTAATGATGGAAGGCCTTTAGAGAGTTCATCATATGACTCTTCCTATCACATGCACTCATATTTCAGCGGAGGGAACAAAATATTATGCCTTAGTTTAATTTAGGTCAAACCAAAGTGGTTCCCACTAACTTTCATAAAGCCATATTTAGGTGGGCCCTAAACGGCTAGGGTTCCGCACGGTTCCTCTTGAGGAGGTGTGGGGCCCACCATGAAGGGAGATCATCCAATGATCTTATGGACACCATGGCAATGATGTGCATTCAGCCATGGTGTGCRCAAGAGCCACTATCGTATCAGCAAGGGCCAAGTACTTATGGCCCATGAACGTTGCACATCACACATCCATACATCACATGCATGAAAACAAAATTGATCCAATCAATTAATATCTGTAAAACCCATTATTAAAGCCCATAATAATCCATAATATTACTGATTAATATTATCTTTTATGCAGTTAATGGGCTAAAGCAGTTTTAACACATTAAAATTGGGTTTTACAGGTGTGGGTTGAATTACATCTTGCAATTAACCATCAACCACTGGACCCAAGAATGAAAAATTAGGGCTGAGAACAGCCCCCTTCGAACCACAGATTCAGTCAAACCAGTTTGGTCCAATCTAGTTTGAATGAGTCTAGGGTTTGATTTTTAATTCAAGATTATGATCTGAAATTAAATTACTGATAAAAGACATTCAAGAATCAGTACAGGGGCTGTTCGTAGATCTGCTACCCTGCAAAACAGATGTTAGTTCACAGTTTGCAGTTTCCCAAATTGCATATCGCAGATAGCCGGACCCTAATCTGTGAAACTCCTTCCTTTTGCATAATCAGCTTCGAATTTGAATGGAATAAAATAGAAAACCCTAATTTCTATTAATATTACATCAAAT
The DNA here is from genome assembly GCF_000365185.1 of Nelumbo nucifera. The sequence continues at coordinate 113,036 of NW_010729393.1, forward strand.
CGAATTCCTATACATTCAGTCTAAAAATTAAAAAAAATTAATTACAGACAAGAATGTAAAAGAACTACAAAACACAAATTTCTTGCGCCAATCAAGATTACGATCTCCACTGTATGAATAGCCCATAGATCAAGATAAATATAAAGAACAACTCTAAATATATATCAGATTTAAAAATATTTAATTTCATATCAATCGCCCCTAATTTGGGAACCGATTTCCCAGAAAATCAATAATCTGCGCAAATCGGGTAGAATGTCTTCTGCCCATTTGCGCAGTTTTAGATCTGACCAATTTCGGTTCAAGATTTGAACCTGGCTCTGATACCACTGAAGGGATGAGAGATCCATCATATGGATGGCCGAACCCTGTAGGTAGGTTGGGCAAAATTTAAAAAAATTTTCTCTCTCCCATGTGGGAATTACATTCCCTATTTTAAAAAACTGCATTTTCAAGGATCAATCTTTGAACCTAAACCGAACCAAATCTGAAACCAAAAAGTAGGAGAGGGATATACCTGATACGGATTAGTAGTAACCCCCAACAAAGGTGTTCACGCCCAAGGAGAATACCAAAGACTGCTCCCACTGAAGATGACACAGCGTAGGGTGGAGCAGAATCAGTAGGATGGCTCTTTAACAAGAACCTGATTCTTCACCTAGAATCTGATGGAGGGCGAGTGAGCACAACTTCAGATCACATTTTCTGCCAAAAGGTGATATCAAAAAGCCTTTCTTGATCGCTCCTATAGGTGGAGATCGAACTGGTAATGGCGGCAATAGCAGGAGAAGGCAAGAGTAGAAGATGGGGTCAGTCCAACTGTATACTGTCTTCTCTCTTGAATCAGTAAGACTGAAGGATGAACTGGAGGTTCGCCCTGCTCCTCTATTTATACCCTTAAAGAGAACATCTCCTAATCCCAATATTGTATTTGGATTTGGACTCTCTTTAAGAGATAAGGATAATCCCTTATCTTATCTGCAGATGAAGATCAGCCCTCCTAATCTAATTAGGAGTTTCATGATCCAAATCTTTATTTGGATCTGGACTCTCTGAGTGGATAGGGACAATCCCTTATCCTATTTGCTGATCTAAATCCCATAACTGCCCCTCTTTAATTAATCTAATTAAGCCAGTTCGAATTGGGATTTAGGCCCATTGAGTCCATGTGCTCACTTATCCTCCAAACTGTTGCCCATTTGGATATCCTTGTATGGCGTGGGACCCAAACATTGAGTTACACATCAGCAACATGGGTTCAACCCAGCCTCTGTTACAAGGCCAGGCCGAATTCACTATAGGAGACAGTGAACCCCTGAGTCCATCACCATGGGTTCTTAATGGGCCCAACATTTACACTAAATGATCCTTAGGTCAAGCTACCTCATAAAAACCCAAGGACTGTGGGCAAATGCAAGATTAGCCCATCAGGTATTATCCTCAATGGTCTTACACTTAGCCTCTCAGCCCATAATGATCAAACACTGCCCGACAAGAGAGGACCTCTCCCTTGGCTGCAAGGAACAGTGTTGCACTCTCTACTCACATGGATTCCAGTCAAACCCAGGGCAAGAGCATTGGACTGTTGTGAAAAACATACTAAAATACCTTCGAAGGACAAAAGAGTTTTGGCTGGTAATCGATGGTAGTTCACTACAGATCCATGGGTATACTGATGCCGACTTCCAGTCAGATCCAGATGATAGAAAGTCTACATCTGGTTATATCTTCACGATAGGATCATGTGTTGTTTGCTGAAAAAGCAGCAAACAGGGGTCCACGACGGGATCCACAACCGAAGCCGAATACATTGCCACAAGTGAAGCTTCCAAAGAAGCTGTATGGATGAAGAAGTTTATTCACAAATTGGGAGTAGTTCCATCCAGCACATCACCCATTCCATTGTTGTGTAACAACAGTGGAGCCATTGCTCAAGCTAAGGAGCCACAAGCCTACTCGAAGTCAAAGCACATCGAGAGGAAGTACCATGTACTGCGGGAGATAATTGGAAGAGGGGATGTCCTAATTCAGAAGGTAGCATCAGCGGAAGATGTAGCATACCCATTGATTAAGCTACTAACACAGAAAGTGTTTGAGAAACACGTGGAGAGCATGGGACTCTGGCTTATACCAGATTGGACCTAAGTGCAAGTTGGAGCTGTTAGACAATGTATGCCCTTAGCTCCAATCAGAATGATGTACATTACAACATTTAATGTAAATGAGTAAAGTACATATTTGATTCATGTTTTTATGGTGTGTTTTTGTGTAATACCCTTAAACTGGACACATATGAGACTCGTGTTAGTTTAGAATCTTCACAGCCGTTGGATAGATCTGGGGAGATTTATCCTGCCAAGGCTAACACTGATGTGCCTCCAAGTTGGTTGGGGTGGCTTTTCTCAGCTGCTAGGATGAGACCTAAGGTACACGCAGTGTGGGTTTTCTTGAAACCCTAAACCGGACCAAAATTCCAGTATTGCCCTGGACCTTGGAGATAGATGGGCAAAACTGAAATGTTACACCTGACCCCTAGACTCGATTATGATACTACACTAGGTGTCGGATTGGGCTGTCTTTGATATGCCAATCTGTGAGATACTTAGAGGGGGTCAAAACCTGGGTATGTTGGGACAGTCCAAGAATTCATCTGAGTGGGTGATCATATAGTGACAGGATCAGCCCCTTTGTCGGACAAAGTGAATGATCGGGGATGCACTCTCTCTAATAGAAACCTAAACTGTCAGCAGTTGATTTCAACCGTTGAAATTTATTTTATAAAATATATTTATATAAAGATATACATATATATATATATATATATATATTATGGTTTTCGAAATGTTTGCAAAAGGTTTTAATTCCTGTGATCCATGTGAGTAGAGAGTGCAACACTGTACCTTGCAGCCGAGGGAGAGGTCCTCTCTTGTCAGGCAGTGTTTGATCATTATGGGCTGAGAGGTTAAGTGTAAGACTATTGAGGGTAATATCTGATGGGCTAATCTTGCATCTGCCCATAGTCCTTGGGTTTTTATAAGGTGGCGTGACCCAATGACCATTTAGTGTAAATGTTGGGCCCATCAGGGGTTCACTGTCTCCTATAGTGAATTCGGCCTGGCCTTGTAACAAAGGCAGGGCTGAACCCATGTGGCTTATGTGTAGATCAATGTTTGGGTCCCACGCCATACAAGGATATCCAACTGGGCAGCAGTTTGGAGGGTAAGTGAGCAAATAGACTAAATGGGCCTAAAGCCCAATTCGAACTAGCTTAATGAGATTAATTAAAAGGGGGCGGTTCTGTGATTTAGATCAGCAAATAGGATACTAGATTATCCCTATCCACTCAGAGAGTCCAGATCCAAATAAAGATTTAGATAAGGAAACTTCTAATTAGATTAGGAGGGTTGATCTTTATCTGTAGATAAGATAAGGGATTATCTTTATCTCTTAAAGAGAGTCCATATCCAAATACAAGATTTGGATTAGGAAACTTCTAATGGGATTAGGAGAACCTCTCTTTAAGGCTATAAATAGGAGAGCAGGCGAACCCTCAACACACAACATAAATCATCTGACTGATTGCTGATTTCCAGAGAGAGACAACATAATTTGACTGTTCTGTCTCCTTCTCTCTTGCTCTTGCCGCCATACCAGTTCGATCTCCACCTGTGGGAGTGATCAAGAAGAGTTCTTGATATTACCTTTTGGCAGAAAAGGTAATCTGAAGTCGTGCTCACTAGCCCTCCATCAGATTCTTGCTGAATAATTCGGTTCTTGCTAAAGAACCATCCTGTTGATTCTGCTTCATCATGTACCGTGTCATCTTCGGTGCAAGCAGTCTTTGGATCTTTCCTTGGGCGTGAACACCTTCATTGGAGGTTATTACTACTTCGTATCAGGTATGTCCCTCAACTCCCTTTTGGTTTTAGATCTGGTCTGGTTTAGGTTCAAGATTGATTCTTGAAAATGCAGTTTTCTAAAATAGGGAATGTGATTCCCACATAGCAGAGAGAGAAATTTTTTGAAATTTCACCCAACCTTCCTGCAGGGTTCAGCCATCCATATGATGGATCTCTCATCCCTTCAATTCCTTCATAGAAACCAGCCTCAATAGTAATTGTATAAGTATTTTTGACATTTTCATACCTCTTTTTAGAAGATTCTACCAAAGGGGTTCTACTTGTAGTAATATCCCAGTGTTCAGGGGAATTGATTGTAATAACTAAAGGGAGGTTTCAGCAATGATCAGAAACTTCAAGAGAGGTTTCAGCAATTTACCCTGAATAAAAGAAGTCTTGGGGCTTTAGACAAATGGTTTTCTTGTGACTAAAGGCACGACTGGAGTTAAGTTTAAGAACAGGGGCATTCAACTATGCCAAAAATCTCCCTACAGATGAACATCCAATGGGTTCCACTATCTCTGTAGAGCAACGTTCCCAAGTGTCGCATAATTCGTTGTTTCCTGATGATCTCTTATTCATTGTTATACTGAGGATTCAAGCTTCTTCACCTTTTTTTCTTTCCTCAACTCTTTGTTTTCTTTCTTTCTTTTTTTTTTCTATATGTAACATGGTTTTCGAACCGCCGTTGACCTGCGCAGTCGGATCGTTTGGCCCGGAAACCATCTAGGCAACCGGTTCCATTTTATCCAAACACAATTCCTGATTAAAAACTGTTGAATCAGTCAATGATTCATTGACCTAGGCGGTCAAACTGTCAATACGTTCAACGTTTTTAGCCATTTCTAATTTTTAGTTATTTTTTTATTTTTTTAATTTTTATTGTCAGAAGAACGAACCATCTATTTAAATCAAACAATTGAACCATTAACCCAAAAACCGATGGTCAAAACAGTTACATTTTCAGGTTGTTTTTTAAAACCATGATATACAATGATTTCATGTGGTATCTAATTGAATTACCAAAAAATTAAGGTGGCATCCAATTGTAATCCCAACATTATTTTTTTTTATATCATTACCATATTTAAAGGTTCTCGATCATTGAGTACACAATACATGTTCACCCAAATGAAGGTAGCAAACTATGCATCCAAACATCAGCATAAACAAATTTATTTAATAATTAATTTGGTTGGTAAGGAATTTGGTGATTATTTTCTGGATAAATCTCTCTCTCTCTTTGACCAACCATCTCCTTTATTAAATTTGTGATGGCTCTCAAGTGGGAAGGTACCTAAATGCATCTCCTTTATTAAAATTTTGATGGGGCCGACGGATATCAACATATGCAATCAATTGGAGGTACCTTTTCTACAAGAGCAGGTAGTTGACTATTCATCATTCAACAAATCTCAACGACTAGATATCTAACTCTCACATCAAACCATGGAATCCATATAAAATAAACCATCTTTTTTCCAAGTTCTAAATTCCAATCCATTTCTTTTCTACAGTTTGATTATTATATAATCTTTGCTGTTTTAATTTCTTTATCAATTACAAACAATTACAATATGTTAAAAGAGGTTAATGCCCAAATTGGGTTAGTTAGGGAATTCCCACCCATCTAGAGATCTGCCTTTATCAGACACATGGGGATCATATAATCAATCCAAATCATTCATCAAAAAGGAGACGGGGGAGTTGCGGACTGTTCTTCTCAGAGACGCATCCTGTTCTTCAATCTCAAATAAAAGGGAAGCAACGGTTGAAGGAGGAAGAAAGCAGCGGCTAATGCTTGGGTTTTGGGTTGAATAACGACAGGTAATTTTGGTATTACAAAATTGACCGAAAATAATAAAGGGTAAAATGGTAAATTAATGATATCTGTTAGTGAAGTTACTGTTATCTTACTGAGATGGTGAGTTTTTGACGTTTTGAAAAGTTGTGATGGGTTTAAGAAATTTCGGAAAAATTAATGGTTGGACAATTTCCCTTATTTTAAAAGTTATTCAAAGCAATGTTTTAAAAACCAACCTTAACAGTATTTTCCTCCAGATCGCGGCCACTAGTTCAATTTGTCTGGGTCAAGTGGGTCAGACCATGCCACATCATCATTTATGTATTTAAAGTATACACACATACATACACACATACATACATACATACATATATATGTATGTACAAATACACATTTTATCAATAAATAATGTATAATTATGTTTTGGATATGTTATATGTATTATTTTATATTTAGTTATGTTTTTAATTCAATTTTTAATTTTTTATTTATAAAAAATATTAAAAATTACGATTTGAAGCCAAAAAAAGGTTTTTTCACAAAAAAAAATAGCAAGGTAAGGAGACATTAGAGTAAAAAATCATATAAAAGATCACCCCAAATAGACATTGGAGTAAAAGAATTATGGCCTTGAAAAATTGATATACATTAAGTGTGCAATTTATAACTGGATCAAATGGGTCAACCGTTAAATCGGCCAGGTTAAATGATTTTTGACTGATTAACGGGTTTTAACAAAACCTAACCGTAATAATTCGAATGATTCAAATGGCCTGGAGGTTCGAATGGTTTAAACAAAACCCAACCTTTAAATTAATATGTAAATTCATATTTAAAATTAAAAAATTCCTCTTAATATGAATTAGGAGGAAACGAGGAGGCTCTCTTACTCGTTGTAAGAGAGACCTGGTATTTAAGGAAATAATGGTCATGTTGATATATTTATCAAAGTACATCATGAAAAAATGGGATATCACATATATTAGTTAAAAAAAAAAACAGAGAAATTAGCTTCCTGTTTCATCAACAAGTCGCCACTCGCCAGTAGTTTCTGAATAGAAAGCTCATAAATAAGGCCAAGTTGAAATCCATTTTTCCTATCTCTGATAAATATGGGCTACACATCTCTCTTCCTCATAATAAGACTGTTTAATTTTGGTCAGTAAATGAATTAAATGACTCAGTCGGTTACACTTCCAAATATACCGAGTCCTTTTTTTTTATTTATTTTTCTTTGATATAATAAGCTGAGTCCAAGTACTGTGAATCAGAATGTATCAAATCACTTGAAGATGAAACTCACAGATCACAGTCACTGATATCTCAAATTAAAAAAACCAAAAAATAAGGAAAAAGGCCAAATCAATCCCAGACTTACCCTCAGCGCCTTAACCTACACCCTATTGGTTGTGGGGGGTTTGACTCTAATCCTTAAGCAGATCCAAACACCTGCGCAAATGGCCCACATCCAATGGTATGATGCACGGTTGAGATCTAATCACCTCCACCTGGAATAACACGCCAGATATATCTGACGTTGGATATGACACTACCAAACATGAATTCAAGTACTGAACCACATCCACCCCTGGTTGAGAATCTTGAGATATAAAATCCACCATACTTAATGCATAATGCCAAATCAGTAACTTCCTCCAGATAAGATTCAAATAAGTGGTAGAAAAAGTCTGTGACAGAGAGAGAGAGAGAGTCGTCTTAGAATTAAATGCGTAAAATAGCGTATCAGGGGAGCTTTAATTGCAGGAACAAAAGAGGTGCGCACAAAAACGAGAGAGATTCTCGCGACGCAGAGAAACTAATAATTAATTAAATAAATAATCAATAAATACAGAAATTATTATTTAATTTTTTCTGAATTAGACGAAAAGGCAGTGAGTTTTTTTTCTTTTGCCCATGAAACCCAACTAGTACTTGAAAGCATTAATTGCCGCCATTACTGACAGCTCCCTTTCTCTCTCTCAATAATCTTTTCCAACGGATTCCATTTACTGTTCTTCCTGCTCTATTTAATAATTTTATTCCGCATTTCAGATTTTCAAATCGTCATTTCTCTCTCTCTCTCTGGAGACTTTGCTTTTGCTTTTGCTTTTGCTTTTTCTATTTCTTTGTGGGTTCTCTGGTTTCTTGCGCCTTGGGACGGTTTGAGAAGTCCGATCATGGCGGCCGACGTGAGTTCTTTGGTACGGATATTGAGCGGTTACAAGGAAGAACAGATGAAGAGCAGCGAAGGAAGTGGTGGGAAGCCGAAGGTGTTGATTACCAGGGATTTGCTTGGTGGATGTTCTTCGAAGCTTGGTTCCACTGAATTGGATCTCGATTTGCAGGTCCCTAATGGCTGGGAAAAACGTCTTGATTTGAAGGTACTTCTGGGGTTCGGATTAACCCTGATTCTTTAATGAATTTCTTGTGATTCTTCTGTTTTGTAACATGAATTTTAATGCCCTTCTTTGTTGGTTTTGTTTAAATTTCATGTATGTAATTTTTTTCTTGGTTTCTGATCAATCTTTCTTCTCTAATGTTTTTCTTGTGATTCTTTTGATTTAAAGCACGAATTCGATGCCCTTTCTCTGTTTTTTTAATTTTTTTTTTTTCTGAGGTTTGGATTTCAGAAACCTAATTAGTGATCCTGGACTTATTTTATTTTATTTTTTGAAGTGTCATATATCGACGCCCTTCAATGGTGATGGTTATTATTTTTAAACGCTAATATTATTTTAATTATATATCCTTCTATTCTCTCTGCAACTCCATATCCTCTGAGTTCTGAACTTCGATTCCTCAAGGTTTTGTTATTTTGATTAATAATAAATTTTTTCCTTTTTTAGCTATTTCTCTGACACCCTTTTTCTTCATCTACTTTCTGTCTCTCTTTTCTCTCTCTGAGCTTCAAACTTGTACCTTCTCCAGAAATTAAACTCTTTTTCTTCTCTAGAACAAGCAAAAGCAATTCCTCTCTGTTTCTCGTACTTGTGCAAAATACTAAATTTCTGTACTTCTGATTGCTTTTGCGATTCTCTGATCAAACCCATCTCTCTGTTTTCCATTGCAGTCAGGAAAAATTTACCTTCAGAGATGCAACTCACCCAACTCATCATCGTCGTCTGAATATAAGCATCAGCAACAGAATCGAACAGTTCCAGGTCTTCAAGACTTGAATTTCCCTCCATCATCAACGTCTTCGACTGCCAATCACTTCCCTCCATCATCAACTTCAAATCTACTCGAAGACACATCTTTGGATCTGAAGCTTAACCCTGCTTACGATTACCAGAGCGTCTGCACTCTCGACAAGGTAAAATCCGCGCTTGAAAGAGCAGAGAAAGAATCCGTTAAGAAACGCTCCCGCTCCACTGATGGCTCCTCATCGTCTCCTGTTCGTTGTTCTCTATCATCCCCATCGATCAGAGACGAGGACGAAACCGATGATGAGAAACGATTATTCGCCGCTGGATGCCCAGGTTGCCTGCTTTACGTTCTGATTTCTAAGAGGAACCCGAAATGCCCGCGCTGCGATTCCGTCGTTCCTTCGCCAGTTCTGAAGAAACCCAGAATCGATCTCAACGCTGCTGCATAAAAAAAGATTAAATGACAGAATCACAAAACAGATGAAGATATCATAGATACAATTAGGATTTATTTTTCCTTTTTTTGTTAATTATTAAAATTCTGTTTTCATTTTGTAAATGAAGGAATAGATCATAAATGGGTTAAAATTAGGAACGAGAAAAGTCTGATTTTGATACATTTCAAACAGATAGTCATGATTTTATTGGTCAACCTGATTAATGTATCATGTGCATCAATTAATGGGTCATAGGATTATTTTATAATCTATCTGACGGTCAGATTTTCTCTGCTGTTCTCGTTATTTAGTGGGTCCTACCTGTCCCTAACATTCTGCCTTTTTAGGTCGTCATGGAAATAATATACCTCTGGAATCTGGATCTTTAGATTGGCATCTATCTTAATCTAGCTAAAGTGGATCATTACCATCACACCATCCAATGGATGTTGATGCCAAATGGATTCCAATCCTATAAGAAACAATCATTATTGGATCTCGTCCATAAAATTACCAACTTCAGTTGGTAACTTTGTACCACCTGTCTAAGAAAAGGTTTTATCTCTTCTTTTTTTTTGAAGGCTAAGAAAAGGTAACTTTGTACTTTGGACGGAATATCTTTGTCAATTATTGAGGCAGCCCTTGGGGGGTGTTATGGGAAATTCAAAATTTAAAAGGTATGATTCATAGGTGTCTCGGTTTCAGGCCTGATTTTCAAGCCCGATTACCCAACGCTTCGTTCGTTGCAGTGCGAATTTCATTTGACCTGGTGTAAAAGCATAAGAGTGCAAATGGACTGTATACCTTTTCTTTAGATTTGACTTTAGCTTTGTTTGTTTGTTTGTAAGGTTGCATTTGGTTTATTGGTTGTATTGCAAATCTTGACTGGGTGGTGCAAAATTTATATCTGCTTTGATTTTGCTTTTGAATTTAAAAGATATGATTCATCATTGATTTTATGGCTGATTTTCAAGTCCAATTACCTAAGCTATTGTTTTGTTGCAATGTGAATTTCATTTGCATTGACGTAAATACATAGGAATGTAAATAGATTTATGATGGGACTTGTAATTTTCAATATTTGGTCAACTTACCCTCCACTTACGGCAAAACGAATAGGGAAGGTTGCATTTAATTGTAGTGCAAAATCCTAACTAGTAGCAAAATTTGTACCTACTTCAGTTTTGATTTGTATTCCTGCTTGATGCAAAATTTGAACTTTTATCTTTTTATCTTTCTTTTCTTTTCTACTGTTTATTTTTTGAACTGATTGACAGTGTAATTTTTGCATCTCAAAAATTGATACAAAATTTGTATCATCTTCCTCCTATCTCAACTGTTTCTCATTTAAAGCAGGGACCACATCATCCTGTATTTTGTACCTTATTTCTAGGCAAATAAGCCTCCTACGCTCCATTCTCTGACATTTAAAGTTAAGGTTATTTCAATTTACTTTTACAAATAAATAAGACAAGTCAAGTCTTAAGCAACAGTCAATCGGAATTTACACTCAACCCTTTTACACTCTTATGCATTTTACACCGGTACAAATGAAATTTTGACTATGATATGAAAAAATATAATATCTGAAAAATAATTGATCGATAAATTGAAATCATAAACATGGTAACGAGTAAGATATTATTTATTAAAATTCATGAATAAATTTTAATTGGTTAAAACTCTTTTTCGCATCATAAGTTTTTCTGAAATTAAAAACAAATGGATTCAAAATCGGAACTAGATTCTAATTTACACGGCAAACAAAGGGATGATGAAACCTACTTCAGCGCGTCTCCTCGCTCTTGGACGATCACTTGCCAGATCCCACCTGCAATCAGCGTTATTGATGATATCATCTCTGCGTCAGTTCTAATTAAGATATATCTCACGCAATTTAAAAGCTTCTCCACAACCACGTCAGCGTTTATTTATTTATTTAAATGAGGGCAAGAGAGAGAGAGCAGCTAACCTTTGACGCTGACAAGGCTTTCTCCTTAACCACAACACGCCACATGTCTCTCCAGCTGAACCGGGTCCCACGCAATAAATGCTCTTAAAAATCTCCTACGTGTCAAGTCTCGGACCGGTCGGCAATCAATGCGACGCGCAACTTCACACGCGTGGTGCGTAGCGACGAGAGCTATTAATGCGGGGGACTTTATAAGCTTTAATGAGTGCGACCAATACATTGAATGGATGTGCATTATGTTAGTTGATTGATAGTAACGTGCGCCAATGTGGTGTAGTATAAATAGTGGGACCCCTCCGTAATTATTGTTGTTAGAATTAAAACAACGCTTTTAATGGGGAGTGAGGTATTAATGAGGGTGGAGTGAAGGAAGATGGGGTGTGGAAGTCACAACAAGGCTTCCAACTCACGAGTAATAAATGCGTTTGGCTATCTGGCTTTCATAAAGTCTAGAACTACGAAAATAACTCCACAAGGTCTTAATTAGACCTAGAAATTTATTAAATTTCTTTTTTTTTTTCTTTTTGCTTTGATTTCTCTTCCGGTGATTATATACTTGAAAAGTTAAGATTGAAAGGGATTGGAATTGATATTGGAGGCCTATCTTTGATAATTGAGAGGGTATTTAATATCTTTATATGGAGACAGGAGCCTTGAATTTTTTTTTTTAATTTACTAGTTTTGAATTTACAATTTTTGCTCTTAATAACCTTTGACCAGGAGGTGAGAGTCTTGCCTTGAGCATGGCAGTCATCTGAGTTTTTATTGTGATGGCTTAGAGGGGTGTTTGGCAATATGAACTATTTTTCTTGTTGTGAGTTTTAAAAATAAATTAAAATAATTTATTTTCACTGCTTCTTAAAAGAAATATAGAAAACCTGTTTTCAAGTTGTAAATGTGTTTTTTTTTTTTTTTTACATGTTTCTTGATTTTTTAAATTTGAAAGTCATGTTTTCATTTTAAATCGTACAATGTGTCTTATCACCTTTCTTTAGTCATACTCTTTCAACATTTGTTTTCCTTTTAAAAATTATGTAGAAATATATTGCAGTCCGCAGCAGAATTCTGAAAATACAGCCCCCATATTCTACTAGTAGCCCCCCAATAAACCACGTCATTCTCGTTAATTTGACATTAATCCACGGTCAGGATTTTGAGGTGGGTTAAATATAGTTATTTTTCCTAAAAACTATCATTTTGCTGAATTTAAAAACATGATTTCTTTTAAACAAAACTGCCTTGCTTTTTCTGTTTGAAACAAAAACGCATTTCAATAACATGAACTTGTTTTCTTATGATGTTACAATTACAAAAAACAAATGATGCGACAATTACAATTTACAAAAAAACAAATGAAAATAAAAATATTCACTTTTTGTTCGACAACATGGTTGGTTTTGCCTTTGAATGCAATAACAATTACCACATATGTTGTCCAACCCGAGGGCACCAGTCTGAGCATACAATAAGGACACTCAGGGCTCAGACCGGACGGACCCAATCCAGGGGCGCCGCAAGGCTCTAGCAAATAATCTCGCCAGGTCCTCGTATGGCTCGTACTTGGACCATCCAGGCCCAATTATTCCCAGGCGATTCCGACTATAAATGTGAAGCACCTCCGACAAGGTAAAGGGCTATACTCTCTGAACTTCCTCCAGAGCTTGAGTAATCTTCGAACGCTACTGCCTTATGGAGAATTTAAGTGTTATTTAAGTCCTCGTCTGGACCCTTCGGTTTTGGATTTCGGACTCTCCTTATGTTCGTACTAACTTGATCGTCGGAGTTCTCACCTCGGATACCCACCCGAGGCCTCTGACACCTTTGTCCTTGCAGGACTTCCTTTGGACCCCTCGCTAGGGCTATTCACGGGTCGGGTTGGGTCATTTTACTTCTGTTTTTCCAACTAACCCGACCTGGTCGGGTTGCCTGAAAATGAAACCGAAACCGACCCTGTGTCAGGAAAAAGCAACTTGTTTGGTTTGAGTCGGTTTGGGTCGGTTTGAGTGCTTGAGTTGAGGGGCTAAGGAAGTAAGGGCGAACCAAGTTAGAAGTTTCCAAGAAAAGAGAAAGTCAAATTGTGTTAGAAAAAGAAAACTGAAATTTAGAATTTTTAAGAAGGCTCATAATCTAAGTAAAAAAGACACCTAATTGTAATTACCTATTTGGTGTAAAGGACCTTAGAGAATAGGATCCTTTCTTTAAACCTTCCAAAAAAATGCAAGAAGCTATTAATGGCATTAATGGTATTCCTTGTCTTGTAATACTTGCCATTAATGGCATTCCTAAAGAGAAGACAAGAAAGTAGAAACTATAAGTAACTATAAGTAACTAGAAAGTAGAAACTATAAGTAACTATAAGTAACTAGAAAGTAGAAATTATAACTAACTATAAGTAATTAGAAAGTAGAAACTAAGTTAGGTACTAACTACTAAGTACTAACTAGGAACTAAGTCGGTTCAGGTCGGTTCGGTTTTGGTTTTCATGTGTGGAAACCAAAACCGAACCGACCCATCAGTTTATGCTTTTTAGTAACCCGAAACCGACCGACACTAAAGAAAACATGACTGACTCGGGTTGGGTCGGACCGGGTTGGTCGGTTTGGGTCTTCTTATGAACATTCCTACCCTTTGCACATAGCATTCGGTGCCAGTCCTCGGCTCCAATAATATCTGAAGAGACTTACCACCTCAGACACAATCCCTGGCCTTGGCTTCCCCCCTTCGGAGTCCTCGGCCATCTTCACCGAAGCTCGAGAGCGAAATTACCTTGTTGTCCTCGGCCAATCTGAGAATCAACAATTGGCACCGTCTGTGGGAAATGTTGCTAAGACGATCCCCTAAAGCATTAAGAAGTAAAGTCTCCCTGGCTTCAGACACCATGGTACGAAGAGCCAGGAACACTTAGAACCTGGTTACAAACGAGTAGTTCTAAGCAGTCCTCGATCGTCTAGAATACCTAACACAACGCGTGCAACAAGCATGCCCCCAAGCAGGAGGTCCCTCCCGAGGCGACTGCCCCGCCGGGGTGTCTGAACACCAGGATCGACATGAGCTAGCCGAACTACTAGTCCTCGGTCGATACAATACTCGACGGGCTGAGCCCTCTGTGTCGGGTAGCAGCCGACCCTCAATCCACCTCAGAGGAGAAAAAGGCCTCCCAACCGGAGGAAGGACCAACGGCAT
>NW_010729393.1:137384-160408 GCF_000365185.1 Nelumbo nucifera
CCCCAGACTTATCCAACGACTGTGAACATTTAAAACTAACATGAGTCTCTACAAATGTCCAGTTTTAGGGTTTTACATAGAATTAAACCAAACAACATGAATCAAACATGCACTTTATTTATTTCCACTAAATAACAAAAGTACATCAAATTAGATTGAAGCTAAGGGCATACATAAACTGTCTAACACCAATGCCTTGACGTGCCGGGCCTTCCAAGCCACCTTTAGGGGGGCAGCTCACCGTTGGTTCTCCAGCCTCCCACCTCGGTCGATTAGCTCATGGGAGCAGTTTACTAGCTTATTCCTTGCTTGCTTCATCAACAACAGACGATGCCAAAAAAGCATAGTCTTGCTGATGTCAATCAAACAAAAACCGGGAGAAAGTCTCCGGTCTTATATCGATCGCTTCAAAAAAGAAGAGCTCAACGTCCGAGACCTCGACTCCATGGTCTCCATGCACACCGCCATCAATGGGCTCCTCCCCGGCTCGGCCCTCAAGTGCTTGGTATCCATGACCCCCCCAAAGACAAAATTGGATTTTCTCAAAAAAGGCCTAGAAGTATGTCGTGGCCGAAGAGGCTTCGGTTGGGGACAGTCAAGAGAAGGCAGCCGAGCGCCACAACGGGTCCCCGGAGAAGAAGAGGAAGGGAGGAGACCACTACCATCCCAATAACCATAGCGGCAAGGATAACAAGAAGCCACTACAAGGAGTACATACCACTTAACTCCACTCATGCCCAGATACTTATGAAAATCAGGGAGGAGAAGTACGTAAAGTGGCCTGAGAAGTTGAAAAGGAATCCCAGGAGGGGAATCCCAAAAAGTACTGCAAGTACCACCGTGCCACTGGACATGATACGGAGGACTGCTACGATCTCAAGAATGAGATAGAGTCCCTCATCCGCCATGGGAACCTTAAGCAGTTCATGGGAGGACAGGCTGGCGCCTTGTCCTCCCAGCAGTAGCAGCACCAACAAGTGGCAAGCGTCATTGACGTCATCTCTGGGGTCATGCCCTCAGGTGGGGCCTCGGCCTCGGCCCGCAAGGCCTACGCCAGGCAGTTGAACATCCAGGGGCCAGCCCCAAAGAAGTAGAAGTACCGGACGCTCTGAAGGAACCGAGCTGTCCGAAGGTCCTGGTCTTCATGGATGAGGACTTGAAGGGGGTCACAGTCCCCCACGACGATGCCCTCATGGTTGCAACAATCATCGCCAATTACATGGTGAAGAAGATCCTAGTGGATAACAGCTCCTCAGCTGACATCCTCTTCTATGACACCTTCGAAAGGATGAAGCTCGTGCCCGAGCGGCTCCAGCTAGCTATCGTTCCCCTTGTCGGCTTCTCCGGTAGTGTCATCAGACCGGAGGGAAAGATCACCCTGCCCATCACAGTAGGGACTGAACCAGACTAGGTGACTTGGATGCATGAGTTCTTGGTAGTGAAGGTTGGCTCCCCTTACAATGCTATAATGGGGAGGCCTACCCTTCATGCGCTGAGGGCAGCCATGTCTTCCTACCACTTGGCCCTCAAGTTCCCCACTGAGCACGGCGTTGGAGTTGTTTGTGGGAACCAGCAGATCGCTCGTCAATGCTATGTGGTAGCGTTGGAATGCAAGAACAAGTAGGCCCTATCACTAGAGGGCCTTGACCTCAGGGAGGAGCCAGCGAGCCGAGGCCAACCAGCAAAGGACCTCATCTCGGTCCCCCTAGATGAGGCATACCTGAGAAAATAGTCCACGTCAGGTCCAACCTTCCCCCGGAACACACCTATCTTAACTGGTAAGTTTCCTCAGAACTAACGCCGATGTCTTTTCTTGGTCCGCCGCTGATATGCCCGAAATTGATCCCTCGGTCATTACTCACGGGCTAAGCATGGACCCGAGTTCTAGGCTAGTTCGACAAAAGAAGAGAAACTTCACACCTAAGTGATGGAAGGATATAGGAGAGGAAGTTGACAAACTACTTGGCGCCGAATTCATCTGAGAGGTACACTACCCTAACTGGTTGTCAAATGTAGTTTTGGTGAAGAAAGCTAATGTGAAATGGCAGATCTGTATTGACTTCACAGACCTTAACCGAGCCTGCCTGAAGGATAGTTTTCCTTTATTGAGAATAGACCACATCGTCGATGCCACTGTAGGGTATAAGCTACTTAGCTTCATGAATGCCTTCTCTGGATACAACCAAATAAAGATACACCCCGACGACGAGGAGAAGACCTCGTTCATCACCGGGCACGACACATATTGCTATAAAGTAATGCCGTTCGGACTCAAGAATGCAGGGGCCACCTACCAACATCTTGTCAACAAGGTATTCAAGAACTAGATGGGGAGGAACGTTGAAGCATATGTAGATGACATGGTAGTGAGGAGCCTGAAAGCAAGCGCAAATTAGGGTGGCCGCCTACCAACAACGAGTGGCCCGCTACTACAACTCCAAGGTAAATGAAAGACATTACCAAGAGGGCGACCTCGTCCTCAGGAAGGTCATGGTCCCCGAACTTGGATTAGGAAAACTGGGCCCCAACTGGGAAGGCCCCTACAGGATCAAGCAAGTCATCGGCCCTAACACCCTTCATTTGGAAAATTTAGATGGAAGACCCGACCCTTGGACATGGAACTCGGAGAACCTTCGAATGTATTACAAATGAATGTAGTATTTTGACAAAGAAATGAATGGTTGAAGCAAAGTTCCTCTTCAGCTCAATGCTTAGCGTGTGTTCCCACTAGGTCTCTAAGATCCCTCGGCTTTGTGACTGCCCGAGGTGCATGGCCTCTCTTGAGGACTGTGCCCTCTTGCTAGACCGTCGCCAGGGCATATTACTAATGGCGAACACCCTAACACCCCGCCTAGCCAAGATTGCCTAGGACGGCCGAGGCCTTGCAAGCCTCACAGCCTGCCTCGGTGGCCAATGGTCTCTTGGTCCTATACACTTAGTGCAATCAACTAAGGGCGGCAACCCTGATGTGCTCGGCAGTTCGCCTCGGCCCAAGACCCTGACCTCCTTAGAGTGCCACCTCGGTTTCATCGATGTAACCTCTTGGAGAGGAATTAGGCGGGTTTCGGCCTAGCCTCGGCTCCTCCCCCATAGCTCGGTAAGCCACCTCGGCCTTGCCTAAACAATCATAGGAGAAAGGGAGCCAGTGAGCTTCGGCCTTTCCCCCGCATTTCAGTATGCCACCTTAGCCTTGCCTAAGTGAACACTTAGAAGGAATTAGGCCAGGTAAGCAGCACTTCGGTCACACAGCTCTACCTCGGCCTTTCCCTCCTAACAACTTAAGGTGTGCGTGTAGCGAACTAATATAAGATACTTTTTGTGTGTGTGCACTATGGTCTTGTCGTTGGGAGGGGCAGTGACCCCTTGGCAAAAAAATGAAAAAGAAGGAAGAAAGAAAATAACACATTGCACAAAAACAAAAAGAGGCACAATATGCAAAAAAAAAAAATGATCAGTTTTGTCATTACACTTCGTCAAATTTTTAGCCTTTACAAAAAGTTTGGTAGCCCCTCAGGCCGATCACATGTACATCAAAGCAGAAAGAAAAAAAGAAAAAGGAAGAAAACTCTTTTAAGCCTCGCCACCTGTCAGAGGAGGGGCCCTGTTAGCCTCCTCGAGAGTATCCGGGATCACCTTCAGCAACTCGACATCGACGTCAGGCAACATCTCCTTGAGGACTTTCTTGGTGTCCTCCATCCCATCCAGGTACATCCCAGATGCATAGTCAGCGAGCTCCTCCACTCGCTTCTCCGCCGCCTTGGCCCTCCTCAGTGCCTCAATAGTCTTCCCTTCAGCTTCAGCCACCTTCTTCTTAGCCTCGGCTGCCCGCTTGAGCGCTTCAATAGTCTTTCCTTCAGCTTCGGTCGCCTGCTTCGTCGCCTCGACTGCCTTTCTCTCAACTTCAGCTGCTCGCTTCTCGGCCTCAGCAGCTCACCCCTCGACGTGGGCCGCCCGCCACTGGGCATCGGAGATGATGCTCTCGAGGCAGACCCTCTCGTCTTGCTCCTTGGAGAGGTTCTTCTGCACCTCCCTTAGCTTCCCTTCGAGATGCTCCCGAATAGCCTGATCATCCTTGAAGCCCTTGAACTTTTGCAACTTCTCATCGGTAGCGGCGACAGCTTTCTGGAGCTTCTCCTTTTCCTCCTTCAACGTCTCCTTCTCCTTCTCAAGTTTCTCTAGATGGGCCAGGTTGAGGCTCATCCTATTGCCCAACTCGATGAAGTGAAGGCATGTCTGCAGTTAGGATTGTCAGCAAAAGTTACAATAGAGAAAAACAAAAGAATGCCACAGTCAGTGCAAGAACTTACCTTGGCCAAGTGCTGTAGCCCCTCGTTGTAGACCGCCCGTGGTGATCTATTCATCATTCGAAAGCAATCCCTCGAGAGAATCGCCCCACTCACTAGGGCTTGACTGACCCCTTTTTCTGTGATTGAGTCCCCCTCACGGACCGACCACCGGGGGCGGAAGACCTTAGATGAAAGCTCGGCCTCTCTGGTGGGTGCGTAGAGGTGGGGGCAAATGAGGGCCCCATGTTGTGTTCCTTGGTGGGAGGCTCCCTCATTACGACATCACTGGTAGGACACTCACCTGGGGCCACCTTCTTTGGCGGCTATCCTCGGAGGGACTCCTCGGTAGGCCTCTTCTTACGTGCCTCAAACCCCTTGATGGGCTCCTTTACGACTTCCTTTGGCTTCAGGGCCCCCTCGGTCGGCCCCTTTGCTTGGGCGGGAACCTGTGTAGATGTCCTCTTAGTCGGGACCTGTGAAGCTGTCCCCTTGGTAGGGACCTTTGGAACCGCCCCCTTGGCGGGGACTTGCTATGAAGATGCCCCCTTAGTGGGAGCAGGCGCCCGCTCATTCCCTGCAGGCGTGCCCTCGACGGGCCTTTGTGGCGTCTGTGCCCTCTATGGCGTTTGCTTCTGATTCGCTCACCCCTTTTGCATGGCACGAACATGCTCTATCAACATCTTCTTCGTATCCATCGGCACCTCTAAAAGCAAAAGAAAATGGATAAATATCATAGAACGAGGACGAGGAAAACGTGTTAAGAAACTGTAGGGTCTCTCCTACCGAGGGGGGCAGGGCCGATCCCCGTGATCACTAACGAAACCTCCTCCTCCACCAATGGCTTGGCTCGGATTGTCCCCATCACGAGCAGGTGGGCTATGTCAGCGACTTCCTCGTCCCAGAGCGGAGGTGGACACCTATCGACTACTATGCTGGCCTCTCCCCAACTCGATCTGAACCTCCAACCTTCGAGGCAAGAGACATAGAAGAACTTCTCCTTCTAGTCGTGGAAGGACAAAGGGTTGTGCACGGGTTTTCCCCTCCGAGGTTGGAAGTAGTACATGTTAGCCTCGGAAGCATGCTTCCTCGGCACGAACATGGCACAAAACTTCTTTGAGGTCAACTCCACACCCCGAAGCCGAGCCCATACCAGCATAGCTATCATAGTCCTAAGGGCATTGGGGACGAGCTGGCTAATGGTGATGCCATACCACTTCAGAAACTCAGAGATCAAAGGATGAAGGGGAAACCTAAGGCCAGACTCCAAAAAATGCTAGTACACGTAGATTTCCCCCTCGTTGGGTGTTCACGACCGCTCACCGACGCCAGGAACCCTAAATCCGTACGATCAAAGTATGTGGAACCTCCTGGCTAAAGACCTAACCTGGTCCACTTCTAAGGAGCTCTCAAACTCCGAGCGGGGGATGTTAGCTACAGCCACCCTTCGGGCAGCGCTCCCGCCTACGAGTCCAAGGATGGTCTCCGAGACCTCCTCCCCCTCAGCCTGAGGGGACCCCTTGAGCTTCCTCAGCGATATTGACGCAACGCTCTCACGGGGAGAGTCATCGCCTCGGTGGCTGCCCTCGGCACCCCTAGAGGCTACTCTTTCCCTCAGCACCGTTACCTCCTACCGAAAGGGAACAACGGATAGGGGACCCAAAGAAGAGAGAGGAGAAGGGGTCTGAGGAGAGCTCCCCTCTGAACCGTTTGGAAGTTCAAAGCACTCGGGACCAGAGTCTGAGAAAGACATTGCAAAGAATTACCTAAAAGTGGAGAGAGGAAAGGAGGAGGATGAAGTTGTTGAAGGATTGAAGGTCTAGGAGTTGTTCACTCGATAACCAGGGTGCCTAGAGACAAATGACGGGAGGACTGCGACTAAGCCCCCTATTTATAGGAAAACGGATGGCTCAGCTCTTGCCCAATTCGACGGCCACGAGTTTTCCACCTCCACTACCCATCCAGGACGCAACACCTGTCACTCAACCTCGGAAGACGAAACAACGCTTAACTGATGCCTAGCCTCAAGAAGACGAAACGGCATTTGACAACTGAGGCCAAGCCTCGGGGAGACGAAACAATGCCAAGCGGGAGCATGAACCGGTCTACTCAAAGGTGACCGTCCCCGATACGGAGGGATCTCCTCACACCAAGCTCGTATCAAACACAATCCCATGCCGCACATGGCCCCAGATGGTCACTACATAAGTAGAAAGTACGGGATCGGTTCCGCCAAGCCCCCTTCGCCTCAGGCTACCTAGCTGAAGCCGAGGCATCCACAACTTCCCTTCTCCACGAATTAACAACCGAGTGGGTGCAGACGCGAGACAAAGGCGATGCCACTATAGGGTATGCTCCACTGAGCAAGGGCCAAGGGCACCTACTGATATTGACACTCCCTTCGGCCGAAGCCGAGGCCTTACCCCCACCTCGGCCTCGGGAGTAGGGGCAAGTGATGTAGGTGCATTTGGCTGGCCAGTAAGGGGCTGATGCGTGTCCAACCCGAGGGCGCCAGTCTGAGCATATAATAAGGACACTCAGGGCTCAGGTGCAGACCAGACAGACCCGATCCAAGGGCGCCGCGTGGCTCTAGCAGACGATCTTGCCAGGTCCTCCTATGGCTCGTATCCGGACCATCCAGGCTCAACTACTCCTAAGCGACTCCGACTATAAATGTGAAGAACCCCTACAAGGTAAGGGGCTATACTCTCTGAACTTCCTCCATAGCTTGAGTAACCTCCAAACGCTATTGCCCTCTGGAGAAAAGTGTTATTTAAGTCCTCGTCTGAACCCTTCGGCTATGGACTTCGGACTCTCCTTACGCTCGTACTAACTTAATCGTTAGAGTTCTCACCTCGGGTACCCACCCGAGGCCTCTGACACCTCTGTCCTTGCAGAACCTCCTTTGGACCCCTCGCACATAGCATTCAGTGCCAGCCCTCGGCTCCAACAATATCTGAAGACACCTACCACCTCGGACACAGTCCTCAGCCTCGGCTTCCCCCCTTCAGACCTTTAAAGTCCTTGGTCATCTTCACCAAAGCTTGGGAAAGAAATTACCTTGTTGTCCTCGACCAATCCTAGCATCAATAGAACCAATATGTTGATAATGGACTAATATGAACCAACCACTAAATGAAGCTAGTGATTAATATATAATTTTTTTTTGTAAAACTTATTCATTATAGTTATTATTTTAATTTATTTTCCTTCTGATTTTATTTTATTTTTAAATTATTTTTAGAAATTTTTAATATGTAGAGGTAATATTATGATATGTTTTTTAACATTGAACCATTTATATTATTTTTTGCTAATAAAATATAATTAAAGATAAAAGGTGTCATCACCCAAAAAGTAGACATTATAACTCCCTTTGAATTGCAAATCCCCCCTTAAAATTCTTCACACGATTAATCCGACACCCCCTAAAAACTATAGGTACCTAAAACCCCTACTTGTCAAATATCATCTCAATACTCTTTCGTTTGCCCCTTGATGAAAGCAATATTCTTTTTCGCCTCTTCTTATTGATCAAAAGCCATGATTTCCTCAATCCCCTAAATACAAGCCTCTTTAGACCCATTTGACCCTTCCAACGAGTTTGGGACATTTTATTATTTAGAGGTAATATATATCATGATAATTTTTTAAACATTGAACCATTTATATTATTTTTTGTTAATAAAAAATAATTAAAGATAAAAGGTGTCAGCACCCAAAAAGTAGACATTATTACTCCCTTTGAAATGTAAATGCCCCCTTAAAATGCTTCAAACGACTAATCTAACACCCCCTAAAAACTGCAGTACCCTAAAACCCCCTACCTATCAAATTTTCACCTTGATACTCTTTCGTTTTACCCTTGATGATTTCTTCAATCCCCTAAATACAGGCCTCTTTAGATCCATTTGACCTTACCAACGAGTTCAGGGCCCTAAAAAACCCCACCTATCAAATTTAACCTAAAAATAACATCTTTAGCTTTTAAATCAGATAAGGTTCTATTTCGCAAATTGTTATTCACCTGCACAACTTTCTTGTGGTACCTACAATCGGTAGGATTTCTGAATTGTCAGAGTAGAGACATGGGATCAAATCCCATTGCCACCAGGGTTAGGGGATTAAGGGAGGGGGTAGGTTAAAAAAAAAAAACTTTCTTATGGTATAGAATCAACACAGTAACCTTAAATAAGGAAATCTTGGCCACCCAAAAGATACCAACCCTTATATGAGAATATTCCTTTTTCGTTGCTTTTACTAGAATACCCCTCAAGAACCTCAAAATATCCAAAACACTCCTCACCCTACCTCTTACCTAGAATGCCCACGAATTTACCTTGTTTGGACTACTTTACCCCTTAAACCCCTCAAAATACTCATTGTCCTTCCTCTTACCCAAATACCCTAAATTCACTTTGTTTGGACTATTTTACCCCTAAACACCTTCAAAATTCCTAAAATACCCCTTACCTTTTCTCTTAACCAAAATACCCTTAAATTCACCTTATGTAGACTATTTTACCCCTGAAAACCCTCAAAATACTCAAAATACCCCACCTTCCCTCCTACCTTGAATACCCCTGAATTTATCTTTCTTAGACTCTTTTACCCCTATAAACTCCCAAAATACCTAAAATACCCCTACCTGAACCTTATAAATAAGGGTGAGGGGGGACCCAAGGCATCGAAGCAACCTAGGGACATGAGCCTCTTCTCAAATATTCTTGCCACATCAACATACTTCCCTTGTATGCTGGCCTTTTAGAATTTATTTTTTAATCCCTTTCTACCCAAAAAGGTAAAAGGGGGAGTGGGTTCTTTTCCTCATTCTCTAATCTCCCTTGCCAAGTTGCCAACGTTTGAACATTTGGAGGACGAGAACTACCATGGCTGAGCTTTAAGCGCCCTCTTTCTCTTCCTCATAGCACCAATTCACACTATCCATTGTCGTCGCCTATTCAAACATAGGGAAAGGATAGAAGGACTTGAGTCCTCATTCTCTAATCTCCCTTGCCAACGTTTGAACATTTGGAGGAGAGGAGAGCTACCATAGGTGAGCTTTAAGCGTTCTCTTTCTCTTCCTCATAGCACCAATTCACACTATCCATTGTCGTCGCCTATCCATTATCCCTTGCCAACGTTTGAACATTGGGAGGAGAGGAGAACTACCATGGGTGAGCTTTAAGCGTCCTCTTTCTCTTCCTCATAGCACCAATTCACACTATCCATTGTTGTCGCCTATTCAAACATAGGGGAAGGATAGAAGGACTTGAGTCCTCATTCTCTAATCTCCCTTGCCAACGTTTGAACATTGGGAGGAGAGGAGAACTACCATGGGTGAGCTTTAAGCGTCCTCTTTCTCTTCCTCATAGCACCAATTCACACTATCCATTGTTGTCGCCTATTCAAACATAGGGGAAGGATATAAGGACGTGATTATTGAAGGAAGAGAGGATCATATTGACACTCGCGGCCATCCTCTGTGCCACTCTCAGTCCAGACCATGGATACTCGTTGTTTCACTCGCCATCATTCTCGACATTACATGCTCCAATGGTTCAGAGAGCTTCTCATGTCGGTTTCACAGCAATTGCATCGCCCCATATCGTTCCAAGTTCATTGTTGTAGAGAGTTTGAACTCCCATCTGCTTGAATCAAATGCCCATCTTTCCGGAATCGAATGCTGAGGTAGGCTTTCTCCTGCATTAACTTCCATACCCCTTTTGGTTTAGTTCTTCGTGGCTCTCCTTAATTCTTCAAACGGGTAACCTGATCAAGAACTGGACAAAAGATGGAAGGAAGCTGGTTATTGTCGAGTTTCCTCTCCTTCTTCGAGTAAGGGATCAACTCGAAAGGGGGGGGGGGGACCCCAGCATTGCCCCAGTTGTTGGATGCTGGCTTGAAGTTGAGGAGTTTTCAAACTCCCTCCTCAGTCTAGACTCCAGGTCAAGTCTTGTCCACAATCCCAACAAATTTGGGTTTTAACCTATGTAGAGGCTTGGTACCAAAAGAGACGTGAAGGGGTGAATTCCAATATTGTCCCACTTGTTGGTCTCCAACCTGAATTCTTTAGGGATTATGGAAAGGATAAGCACGGAATGGTTCTTGTAGTGGTTTGGACTTTGGCTGAAACAATTACGAGGTATAGAGTTCAAACATCTGGCTAAGCTCTATCACTAGGTTTGACATTAGAATAAATGTTTTCTCTACCAAGAAAAATGTGAACATAACAATAATAAAAATAACAATAAATCTATACTACTTATAAAAGTGCGAATGAGGAGGTATTGGCTTCTGAAAAATTTCTTTACTGAAATACCCCTTCTCTTGAATTCAGTTCATCTCCATTGAAAGGGCAAAAAATGTAATTAAAAGAATACCATTAAGTACATTCAATTACCTCTCATTAAGCCTCACATTGAAGTCATTAAATAAATCACATTCTCTTTCATTGAATCCAACATTTATACTTTTGTTTATCATCATTAAATTCCACTAATAAATCCATACACAATAATTATTAATAGAAAGAAATTTTATATTTTTAAAATAAACATAGAAATGAAATCATATTTTTCATCTAGGTGGTGGGTAAATAGTTCAAGCATTTGGGTCAAATGGAGAATTTCATGATGTCTTAAATAAATAATACAAATTTAGAAATATAAAAAATACAAGAAATATGGAAAGAAAGAAATTTTGAAAACAAATTAGGCATGTTTCTATTATTATATATTTGTCATATTAAAAAATAAATATGATAAAATAGACAAAATTTTATTAATGATGGACATCAAATATACAACTTAAAACCGATGAGAAATTAAACCATCTTCTTATCTCGGGGGGTGGGTTAGTGATTCAACCTTTCAGCGCAAATAGGTTAACCCATGACGTATAATTAAAAATAAATTTTTTAAAATAGAATAGTGTAAAAAAATATGAAACAATTTTTGGACACATCTATAATATTATATACTAATAATAGAAACAAAAAATAAGTATGATAAATAATAGTTATTTTATCAATGATATAAATGAAATGCAAAATTTAAAACCACTTTGAAAATGAAACCATTTCCATATGTAGATGGTAGATAGGTCAATGATCTAACATTCCAGGTCAGTTGGGTTAATCTATGATGTCATAACTAAGTAATGAATATTAAATATATATATACGCACACACATACATACATACATACATACATACATACATACATACATACATACATACACACACACACACACACACACACACACACACACACACACACACATATATATATATATATATAGATAGATAGATATATACGCAAACTTCTCTTTCCACCCTCCACCTCTTTTAATCCTAACTGCTCATTTTAGGGCTCTCCTTTATAGCTTTTAAACCCTAGGGCACCACCTATTCTGCTAATCCTCACCATTCATCCCCTCACCTCCAAATCTCAGCCACTCCCTCCATCTTATATCCCAACCATTCAATATAGGACACCACCTATTCTTTTAATCTTAACCCTTCAACCCTAGATGTTCTAATCTACACCCTCCATTTCTGGGCGCCCAAATCTCAGCCATACATAACATTGGGTGCCCTCTCCTTCCATTTTCAGCCATAGGATCACCCCAAAACCATCTTAGACATCCATTAGAAACCCTAGGGCATTCTGGATCAACTTTGTTTATTTCTTTTATTTCTTTTGTTGATTTTTGCACTTTATTAAATTTTGAATTTTAGTTCTTGTTTTGTTTAATTCCAAATCATTTAATTTCAGCAATTATAGATTTTATTTTCTTATTTTTTTCAATTCTCGATTACATTATCTTGTTCGGATCTAAGTACATATTAATTTTTCCCTCACTTCCCTATGGATACGACCCATTCTCAACCCTTTACTACGTTAGTAGGTGTTTAAGAATCGGAAAAAATTTATAAATAATTAAACTGGTGTTCCAGAGTGTTCAATGACGCACTTCCGGACACACCATCTCCCCAGATCTATCCAATGGCTATGAAAATTCTAAAGTAACACGAGTCTCATAAGTGTCCAGTTTAAGGGTATTACACAGAAACACACCATAATGACATGAATCAATTATGTATTTTATTCATTTACAATAAATGTCAAAAGATACATCAATCTGATTGGAGCTAAGGGCATAACTGTCTAACAAAAGCAAAATAATTTCGAATCTTTTGTCATAGAGACCAATTTGTTGGCTACTTTTGCATCCTGGTGTATTGACTCTGGGACTTCTACTCATGCATGTAACACATTGCCAGGGTTCAAGATAAACAGAAGGTTGAGTAATGGAGAAGTAACTCTTTACTTGGGGACTTCTGCAACAGTTGTAGCTGCAGCCATAGGAACTACAGATTTGTATTTCAGAGAAGGAATAATTACTCTTAAAGATTATCTTTAAGTACCTAATTGAGAAGAAATTTGATTTTTGTTTTGTGTATGGATGGTTATTCTATTTTATTCAATAATGTGATTATTATTAAATGGAATAATAAATTCCTCACTTACGGAGAACTTGAGAATGGTCTATATGTTCTCCATCCTTCTCTAGGAACAAACTTAACCGAAACTACATCGGATATAATCCCCAAGAAAAGAACTCACGATACAGTTAATCCCACGTGCCTATGGCATTACCAACTTGTCCACTTTAATATAGATCGTATCACAATGTTGGTAAAGGATGGTCCTTTGGATTTTCTAATTGTAGAAGATCTTCCAACCTATAAACCTTGCCTTCAGGGTAAGATGACGAAGTGGCCATTTATGAATAAGCCTGAAAGATCTACAGACACTCTTAACTTGATACATACTGATGTATGTGGTCCCATGAATGTTAGGACACGTAACCAACACATTTATTTTATAACATTTATTGATGACTTTTCATGGTATGGTTACGTGTACCTAATGAGACACAAGTCTAAATCCTTTGAAAAGTTCAAGGAGTTTAGACAAGAGGTCAAAAAACAGTTGGAGAGACAAATTAAGGCCCTTCGATCAGATTGGGGAGGCGAATATCTCTTTGACGTATTCAGGGAGTATTTAAAGGAAAATGAGATTGTATCACAACTAGCCACTCCTACAACACCACAATTAAACAGTGTATGCCCTTAGCTCCAACCAGATTGATGTACTTGATAACATTTATTATAAATGAACAAAAATGCATAATTAATTCATTTGATTTGGTGCGTTTCTGTGTAATACCCTTAAACTTGACACTTATGAGACTTGTGTTAGTTTAGAATCTTCACAGTCGTTGGATAGATTTATGGAGATTTGTCCTGCCAAGGCTGACATTGATGTGCCACCAAGTTGGTTGTGGTGGCTTGTCTCAGCTACCAGGGTGAAACATGAGGTACATCCAGTGTGGGTTTTTTTGAAACCCTGAACCAGACCAAATTCCAGTATTGCCCTGGACCTTGGAGATAGATGGGCAAAACTGGAATGTTACAACTAACCCCTAGACTCGATTATAGTACTGCACTAGGTGTCAGATTGGGCTGTCTTTGATATGCTAATCAGTGAGATCCTTAGACAGGGTCAAAACCTGGGTACGTTGTGACAGTCCGAGAATTCACCTGAGTGGGTGGTCATAGTGACAGGATCAGCCCCTTTGTCGGACAAAGTGAATAATCGGGGAATGCACTCTCTCTGACGGAAACCTAAATTGCCAGCAGTTGATTTCAAATGTGTTTGAAATTTGTTTTGCAAAATATATTTATATAGAGATATACATATATATATATATATGTTTGCAAGAGGTTTTAATTCTTGGATCCATGTGAGTAGAGAGTGCAGCACTGTACCTTACAGCCGAGGGAGAGGTACTCTCTTGTCGGGTAGTGTTTGATCATTAAGAGCTGAGAGATTACGTGTAAGACCATTGAGGGCAATACCTGATGGGCTAATCTTGCATCTGCTACATTCTTTGGGTTTCATAAGGTGGTTGGATCCCAAGGACCATTTAGTGTAAATGTTGGCCCCATTAAGAGCCCATGGTGATGGACTCAGGGGTTCACTTTGTCCTACAGTGAATTTGGCCAGGCCTTGTAACAGAGGCTGGGCTAAACCCATGTGGTTGTTGTGTAGATTGATGTTAGGGTCCCATGCCATACAAAGAGAGACAAGTTAGCCAGCAGATTAAAGGGTAAGTGAGCTATGTGACTTAATGGGCCTTATGCCCATTTCGAATTGGGCTTAAGTCAATTAATTAAAAGGGGGGGGGGGGTGGCGTGCTGTCGTAGGCACCCAAAAATAAAACCTATACTCGTAAAAATAAAATGCAGTAGTGTGAGTAAGGATTGTTACCACAAAGAGTATCTAACCTAATATATGTGCTATGTGAATCAAAGATAAAGGGGGGGGGTGTATGTAATGAAAACCAGAATTAAAAGAAAGAATATCAGAGTTAAAAAGAACAAAATTTAAATGGGAAGCAAGGCAATTTAGAGTGCTGAAACTAACCAAAAGAACGAATCTTGGTCTAGGATAACATCCACCATCATAATTTCACTACTGCTCATCGATGCAAAAATAAATCAATTCAGAATTCAAATATTCATCGTAGGAATTACTTTCCTGCATCTCCCTATCATAGTTAATCAGAAAACAAGCGGTCCTCTTAATCCTTACTACCGAACAACCCCTAAATAAGCGTTAAATATTTAATCCAGTAATAGCCTTAAGCATTAGAGATCGATGAAGCTAAACAACACAAGCACAAGCGGTTGCATTTAATTCAGTCAAGTGTTCTTCCTAGGATCTAACGATTTCTGATGCAGCAAATCATTAAACTCGAGTTGCTTCACAGATTAGAGGGATCAAACAATTACGGATTTGATATCTAATCTAGCAATAGATTGTAACGAATAATAATTTAGTAGGCCTCCTAGCAATCAATCAAAACAATCATAGACATAAACATAGAAGAACATTCGATACTCAAAGCATGAATCAAACAATAAAAATCGAATTAGATCTCATAGTTTGGTGGATTCTGAGGCTTCTGCTTCCTTTGACCAAGTATGAGAGTTTAGCCACGCATGGTCATGGTGAAAACTCAAGAAAATCAGAGAATAGAGAAGAGAGGAGAAGAGAAGAGAGATTCGACTGCCCTTTTTCTGATTGCTCTTCTTGATGTTTTTTTTCTCCTCTTTTCTTTCTCTCTTCTCCCCCCAAAAGAAGCCTACCAAATCTCCTAAAATTTCTCTAGGTAATCAATCTCCAAGTTTGACTTATCAAGAAAAGACTGAAAAATAAGATAAAACAAAGTTCTTGTGTGAGTGGGAGAGGTGAATTCGCGGATGAAAGCTTCAAGGCTAAGGAATGTCTTCAACATGTCACCAGTGCAGTTTCAGAGAATTCAGGCCCGATTTTGACCTTGATGCAGTCCGTATTTATCAAAACTCAAAACATGAAAGTTGTAGAGCTTTTCCTTATCTTTCCAACACATCTTGAATCGGAGTCCGAATGGGAGAGTTATGCTCAATCTACCACATGACGCCAAAACTATGTAAAATTACCCGATTAGCCTTGTTTTTCACTTAACGCCTCATTCCGTGCCCTAAACCAAAATATAAGAATAATGAGTGCATTTGGGCGTAAAATAAATATAAAAGACTAAATATTAAGAGAGAAAAATATGATAATTTTCGTTCTCATCAGGGGGGCAAAATCTGATTTATAACCTAGTTAGGATTAGCTAAAGGATAAGATAAGTATTATCCATTTAAGAGTCAATATCCTAATATCAGATTTGGATCAATAAACTCTCTCCAAATTGGATTAGGAGGCTGATCCAAAGAAGGCTATAAATAGGGGGTGAATTGCTTAGTTTAGACACACTCAGTAACCGACAGAATTCTCCCCAGTTCTTGCCGCGCCTATCCTGTTCGATTTCCAGCTGTGGAACTGATCAAGAAAGGTTCTTGATATTGTTTCTTACTAGAAGAAACAATTTGAAGTCGTGCTCACCAGTCCTTGCTCGATTCTTACTGAAGAATTTAGGTTCTTGCTGAAGAACCATCCTACTGATCCTGTTTCACCACACACTGTGTCATCTTCAGTGGAGGCATGTTTTGGTTTTTATCTTTGACTGTGAACACCTATGTTGGGAGTTACTATTACTTCATATCAGGTATATCCTTCACTTCCCTTTTGGTTTTAGATCTAGTCCGGTTTTGATTCAAGAATGATCATTGAAAATGCAGTTTTCTAAATAAAGAAATTTTTGAAATTTCGCCCAATCTTCCTACAGGGTTTGGCCATCCATATGATGGATCTCCCATCCCTTCAGTGGTATCAGAGCCAGTTCACATTCTTGAACCAAAATCAGACCTGATTTGAACCTGCGCAAAATAGGCATAATCGGTTCTACTCAATTTGCACAGATTAGGGTTTTCTCTGAGAATCCGGTTCTCAGCTATGGGTGAATGATCAAAAATATTTATAGAAATGTTCTATATTTATTTCTTGAATTATGGGTTGTTTGTATTGTGGAGATCGAAATCTTTATCGGTGCCAAGAATTTCCATACCTATTGTATTATTCTATTCATTCTTGGTTTGTAAATAATTTTTTTTTATTTTTTAGACGGAATGTATAGGATTTATTCTGATGTAAATTAATAGAGAAATTAGGTTTTTCTATTTTTTCATTGGAAGAAGTGCTGGTTCATGTGGAGGAAAAGAAGACGTTTGTGCAGATAGAAGATCTACGATATATGATTTGCAGAAAATAAATATGCAAACTATGACTAAGCTCTTTCTTACAGGTTTGCAGCCACACAAACAACCCATTGTTATGTTTAATTGCTGATTATTGATTGTCATTTATCAGCCATAATTAATTTCAGATCATCTTCTTGAATTGAATCTTGAATTGGACACTAAACCCTAGACACATTCGACCCAGATTGGACCAAACTAGTTGGACCCAATCTGTGGCTCAATAGGGACTGTTCACAACCCTAAAATTTTATAATGGGCCAAGGGTTTGATGGCTGATTGCAAGATGCAATTCAGCCCAACCTGTAAAACCCAGCATTGTTAAGTTAAAACTACACCAGCCCTGATTCAGCTATATGGGCTGAACTGGTTTTTGTAGTTCAGCCCATGTACCTAGATAATGTTAAATGATAACATCATGGGCTCTAATGGGATGATACTAATTTAACCTAACTATTTTAGGGTTTTACAGATGATTAAAATTGATTAAAATTGATTGGATCAATTGTGTTTTTGTTTCATGCATGTGATGTATGATGTGTGATGTGCTACGTACATGGGCCATAAGCACTTGGCCCATGTTAATTCGATAGTGGCTCTTTTGCACACCATGGTGTCCTTAAGATCATTGGCTGATCTACCTTCATGATGGGCCCCACATCAGCTTCCTCCCCAAGAGGAACCATGTGGAACCCTATTTGTTTAGGGCCCATCTAAATCTGACTTTAAGAAAGTTAGTGGGAGCCACTTTGGTTTGACCTAAGTAAAACTAGGGCGTAATTATTCATTCCCTCCTGTAAAATATAAGTGCATGTGATAGGGAGATTGATATGATGAACTTTGTAAAATATAAGTCAATTTGTTGTTGTATTTGTTGATTATTTCATAAGATGATAGGGGCGTCATAGACTGAGATAGGAGGGAAATCTCAGAGATGAACAAATGGAAATGGAACATAGATTAAAAGCCATATCTATGTAGTAAACATGAATCAATTTATGTTGTAGACTAATAATCTGCCTTGCCTTTTATCAAAAATGGCAAACGGACAATTCGCTAAGTTGTTGGATGATAACAAAATTAAGGGCCTAAATTATGCTGACTGGTTCCGTAACCTTAGGCTAGTGTTAACGTCCAAGAAATTGGACAATGTTGCTAAGAACCCTGCTCCGGATAGTTTGCGTGATAGGGCTTCTGAGGCACGTAGGAGAGAGTATCAAGAATGGGAAGATAAGAATTATCTTGCCCAATGCTACATCATCGCCTCCCTCGACAAAATGATACAGAGACAATTCGATCAGATCAAAGTGTCCAAGAATATCCTGGATATTCTAAGGACCATGCATGAAGAGTAGAATCTTTCTACTCGACAAAAGGTCTTAAAGCTATTTATGATCGTAAAAATGACCGAGAGCCAAATGGTTCATGACCATTGTCTTAAGATGATGGGTTACACTAATGAACTAGAGCCACTCGGGTAAGGGATAGATCATGTTACCAAAGTTGATACCATCCCAAACTCTTTGCCTTTCTCTTTCAATCAGTTTATCATGAATTACAACATGAATTAGCTAAATGTTAGCCTTTAGAACTCAGCAATATGTTGTAGAGGGTTGAAGAACTGATTAAGAAGGATAAACTGATAGCCATGCTTGTTGAAGAGGGCAATTCGGGTAAGAAGAAGAGGAGGGTGAAGAAAATGCCTCAGAGGAAGACTAGCAAACCGAAAAAGCAGAAGAAGGACAAAGCATTGGATGCCTATCACTTTTGCAAACAAACCGACCATTGGAAGAGGAAATGTCCTCAGTATCTGGAGACTAAGAAGCAAGGTAATTTCGAATGTTTTATCATAGAGACTAATTTGTTGGTCACTTCTGCTTCTTGGTGTAATGAATTTAGGGCTTCAACTCATGCATGTAATACATTGCAGGGGTTCAAGACAAGTAGAAGGCTGAGTGACGAAGAAGTAACGCTCTACTTGGGGACTTCTACAACAGTTGTAGATACAACTATAGGAATTATAGAACTAGTTTTTAGAGAAGGAACAATTGTACTTAAAGATTGTCTTTTCGTACCTAATTTAAGAAGAAATTTGATTTTTGTCTCAAAATTGTGTTTGAATGGTTATTCTATCTTATTTAGTAATGATATTACTATTAAACGGAATAACAAATTCCTCACATATGGAGAACTTGAGAATAGTCTTTATGTTCTCCATCATTCTCTGGAAACAAACATAACTGAAACTACATTAGAAATAATCGCCAAGAAGAGAACTCATGATACAGTTAATCCCACGTGCCTATGGCATTACCGACTTGGCAACATTAATATAGATCATATCAAAAAGGTTGGTAAATGATAGTCCTTTAGATTTTCTAACTGTAGAAGATCTTCTAACCTGTGAACCTTGCCTTTAGGGTAAGATGACGAAGTGGCCATTTATGGGAAAGGCTGAAAGATCTATAGGCATGCTTGACCTTATACATACTAATGTATGTGGTCCCATGAATGTTAGGAGATATAACCAACACATTTATTTTATAACATTTACTGATAATTTTTCACGATATGGTTACATGTACCTAATGAGACACAAGTCTGAATCATTTGAAAAGTTCAAAGAATTCAGACCAAGAGGTCGAGAAATAGTTGGGTAGAAATATTAAAGCCCTTCAATCAAATCGAGGAAGAGAATATCTCTCCAAGGAATTCAGGGACTACTACGAGATTGTATTACAACTAGCTCCTCCAGCTACACCACAATTAAACGATGTGTCAGAGAGGAGAAATCAGACTCTATTAGATATGGTCCGTTTACTCCTTGTCCACTCAAAGTTTTCCATATCCTTTTGGGGTTTCGCATTAGAGACTATGATTTATGTGTTGAACCGGGTTCCAACCAAATCCATTCCCAAGACTCCATATGAAATATAGACTGGTACGAAACCAAGTGTGAGACACTTGAATATTTCAGTTTGTCTAGCACATGTTAAAAGAACTAGTACTGACAAATTGGAATACAAGACCAGTCGTTGCCTATTTGTAGGTTACCACAAAGGCTCTGTGGGTTACTTATTCTGTGATCCAAAAGAGCAAAATGTGTTTTGCAGTTGAAATGCCTATTTCTTAGAGGAATATTACATCCTATATAATCATCATCGGGAAGTTGTTCTTGATGAGGAGAGCCCAGGAGTAATGGGAGATGTCCCACAAGCTCTAGAAGTTAACCAACCTAGAAGATCTACTCGGGTTTCTAGGTCTCCAGTTTGTTACGGCTATGATCAAGAAAGTTACTTGATGGAAGCCATGAACAGTAAGGAGTATGCTGTGACTTATACGGAAGCCATGTTGGACATAAATTCCTTGAAGTAAGTTGACTCCATGAGAGCTGAGATGGACTCAATGGAGGCCAATGGAGTCTGGGCTCTAGTAGATCCACCCCCTAGGGTAATAGCAAATGGTTGCAAATGGATCTATAAGAGGAAGAAGGGCCCCGATGGTAAGGTTGAGACCTACAAGGCTCGTCTTATGGCGAAAGGGTACACTCAGGAAGAGGGAATCGACTATGTGGAAAACTTTTCCCCTCTGGCCATGCCTAAATCCATTAGGATCCTGCTATCTATAGCAGCATACCATGACTACGAGATTTGGCAAATGGATGTCAAAACCGCGTTCCTGAACGGAGATCATATTGAAGATATCTACATGTAGTAATCACAAGGATTTATTGCTGCAGGTCAGGAACACATGGTATGTAAACTTAATCAACCCATATATGCTCTTAAGCAAGCTTATAGGAGCTAGAACATCCAGTTTGACTCTACCGTCAAATAGTTTAACTTTGAGCAGAATCCAGATGAGCCCTGTATTTATAGCAAGACCAGTGGGGATAAGGTTACTGGTGTTCTTCGAAAGCGTGCCGTTAACCACTTTGGAACACCAGTTTAATATTTATAAAATTCTTCCATTTCTCAAACAACTACTTGAAGGAATGAGAGATCCATCATATGGATGGCCGAACCCTGCAGGAAGGAAGGGCAAAATTTCAAAGATTTCTCTCTCTACCATCTGAGAATCGCATTCCCTATTTTAGAAAACTACATTTTCAAGGATCAATCTTGAACCAAACCGGACCAGATCTGAAACCAAAAGGATCAATCTCGACAAAAGGTCTTGAAACAGTTCATGACCGCTCAAATGTCCAAGGGGCAACAGGTTCATGACCATTGTCTTCGGATGATGGGATATATCAATGAACTTGAAGCCCTTGGCTCTAGGCTAGATCTTGGCATGCAAGAGGATGCCATCCTTAACTCTTTGCCTCCTTCCTTCAACCCATTCACAATGAATTACAATATGAATAAGCTGAATGTCAACGTCCAGGAACTCAGCAACATGTTACAGAGGGCCGAGGATTTAATTAGGAAGGATGAGCCTGTGGCTATGCTTGCTGAAGCTAGCAAATAGGGCAAGAAAAAGAGGAAGGCAAAGAAGCCTCAGAAGAAAGCTGCCAAACCCAAGAAGTAGAAGAAGGATAGGGCATCGGATGCGTGTCACTTCTGCAAACAGACCAACCACTAGAAGAGGAATTGTCCTCAGTACTTGGAATCCAAGAAAGGTAATTTCGAATCTTGTGTCATAGAAACCAATTTATTGGTGGCTTCTGTGTCCTGGTGTATTGACTCTGGGGCTTCAACTCATGTGTGTAAATCACTACAGGAGTTCAAGGTAAGCAGAAGGTTGAATGAAGGCGAAGTGACACTCTACTTGGGGACTTCTGCAAGTGTTGTAGCTACAGCAATAGGAACCGTAGAGTTATTTTTTAGAGAATGATCAATTGTACTTAAAGATTGTCTTTTTGTGCAAAATTTAAGAAGAAATTGATTTTTGTCTCAAAACTGTGTGCGGATGGAATTCTGTCTTTTTTAGTAATACGATTACTATTAAAAGAAACAACAAATTCATCACATACGGGGAATTGGAGAATAGTCTCTATGTTCTACATCCTTCTGTAGAAACTAACATAACCGAAACTGCGTCGGCTGATATCCCCAAGAAAAGAGTACGTGATACAGTTAATCCCATGTGCCTGTGGCATTACCGACTTGGCCATATCGGTATTGACCGAATCACAAGATTGGTAAATGATGGTCCTTTGGATTTTCTAACTATAGAAGATCTTCCCACTTGTGAGCCTTGCCTTTAGGGTAAGATGACAAAGAGGCCATTTAACGGTAAGTTTGAAAGATGTACAGGCACGCTTGACCTTATACATACTGATGTATGGGGTCCCCTGAGTGTTAGGACCCGTAATCAACACGTGTACTTTATTACATTTACTGATGATTATTCTCGGTATGGTTACATGTACCTAATGAGACATAAGTCTGAATCCTTTGAAAAGTTCAAAGAGTTCAGASAAGAGGTCGAGAAACAGTTAGGGAGAGAAATTAAGGCCCTTCGATTGGATTAAGGTGGTGAGTATCTCTTTGACAAATTTAGGGACTACTTGAAGGTCAACGGGATAGTATCACAGTTGGCTCCTCTTGCTACACCACAACTTAACGGTGTTTCAGAGAGGGGGAATAGGACCTTATTGGATATGGTCCGGTCACTTCTCGTCGTTCAGAGTTACCCACATCCTTTTAGGGATATGCATTAGAGACCGCGTTATACGTGCTGAACCGGGTTCCAACCAAATCAGTTCCAAAGACTCCCTATGAGCTTTGGACCGGAAAGAAACCAAGTATACAACACTTGAAGGTTTGGGGTTGTCCGACACACGTTAAAAAAATGAGTCTGGACAAATTGGAATCTAAGACCAGCCGTTGCCTATTTGTTGGCTACCCAAAAGGCTCTATAGGTTACCTATTCTATGACCCAAGTGAGCTGAAAGTGTTCTGCAGTCGAAATGCACAGTTCTTGGAAAGTGATTACATCCTGGACAATCATCGTCAGGAAATTGTTCTTGATGAGGAGAG
>NW_010729393.1:217578-234691 GCF_000365185.1 Nelumbo nucifera
TCTTGATATCAGTTTTGCAGAAAGAACTGAAAAGATTTGGTGCTTAGAGTTTCTAGAGGATTCTTGCGAAGGATTCAGTGTGTAGGACGCACTCTGCTGGTTCCGTTCCACATATTGCTATGTCATCTTCAGCAGGAGTGGATCTTGGTGTCCTCTTTGGGCGTGAACACCAACTTTGGGAGATACTGCTTCTAAATTTAGGGAATATGATTCCCAGTTGGAAGAAAGTAGGAAAATTTTTGAAATTCGCCCACCCATTCCACAACCTTTTTGGCATCCATACGATGGATCCTACCATTCTTTCACTTACAATCGAAACGGGCACACATGAGCTTTAATAGAGTGGAATAATTTTAAAGTTCATTAGAAACTATCACTCTGTCAAGTTTCTTTTCTATCCTTCCTAAACCTATTAGCCCATTTGTCTAGGTCTTTTCCACACCACTTATATTAATTTCAAATAACTGAAATTTATCCATAAATTGCATAAACAAATTCTTTAACACATGAGATCCATGACCAGATATATTACCATCCCTATCAAATCCATCATCATTATTAATAGAGAAATCCAAATTAAAATATTCCGTAACAATACAAGAATCATTAGGATTATGAAATTGATTCAATTTAACCATAAATTCATTCCAGAAAGCTACTTTTTGTTTTTATAAGGTTCAACATAAATGAAACAGAGAGTCTAAGTACAAGAGTAAGGAGAAGTTTTAATGGTGCAAATAATATACCTATCACAGAGAAAAAATAGCTAAACATTTTCCTTTCAGAAAATAAATAAACCACCACACTACAAAAGTAACCATTTTTGGTGACGTTTGTTTCATGACGTTTAAAACAAATGTTGCTAAAATTCAACACTTTCGTTATGTTTCTATGCTTTGTAATGTGTAGCAACATCATGACATTTTGATTTGAAAGATTCAACAAGTTCGCTTGTGAAGTTCAAAAATAGCATGGCCTACCAATTCCAAAATTATGAAATGGATGGGTCATTCCATGAACAGATTGTTCAATGTGAGAAAAGATGTAATTTAAATGATACAAGTGTTATTTCCACCTAGTTGTTGGGGAAAAAATAGCAAACAAAGTGGAAGCAAAAAAATGATTAGAATAAACAAATTAATACCTGCTTCATTTTCCATACTTTATTAAATTTTTTTGAGATTTTAGTTACTTAATATTGCAAATCAAGCAGATGCCCAGAATTAACCAACACTAGCTTGATAAAACAACCCCCTCCCATCACTAGGTTTGTCCTCTCTAAATTCTAGAAGATTGGACTAAGTATTGTAGGTTTTAATTGTACATATAAATGAACTGAATCATTTTTCATGATAGATAACAACAAATTCACCAATCTGATAATCTTGTTAACACAGACAAGGAAGAGGATACTACCTTGGCATCAGGACAATTAAAGAATTTTATGACATATGGGTGGTTACTTAGGTCTTTGTTGAAAACTGTAAATAATATCCACAAAAGTAGAATTAATGAAATGGTACGACCAAAAAGTATTGAAAATTGAAAATTAAAAAAAAAGAATAATAAAACAAAAGAGAAAGGAAATGAAGGTCTTATAAGTACATGGAAATCGACAACAAGTTCATCAAATGGCTTGAACAACCTCAATTAGGGGTGTCAATGGACCATATTCGGGTTGGGCCCCGTCCGGTTCACTTCTATATTGGATGGATTGGATGGTCCAAATTATAATATTGGGTTGGACTGGTATACTTTTTATTGTCCAATATAATTAGCGGACCAGAATAGAAAGAATCAATTTTTTTGCAAACCGTCTGAAAGTCCACCGAACTTTGGAGGCTAAAGCTCCCGACATTTCATCATTTGTCTCTTCTAATCTGTTGAGACACAAATAAAGGGAATATAAGTATATAAGAAAAGGCCACGTCAGCCTTTAAAGAATATAATTAACAGCCAACCACTAGAACAAACTGAATAACAAACTAGACAAGTGGATTGGACAAGTGGAGAGGCTGGTACAACATAATTAATAGCCAATCACTAGAATAAACTAAATAACAAACTAGACAAGTGGACTGGACAAGTGGAGAGGCTGGTATAACAGAATTGTAACAGCAGTGTATAAATAACATCAGTGTTATAGTAGAATGATTTTATTGAATTGGGAATACAACCTCTCTTCCTTTCTCTCTCTCTATCTCATTCTGGAGGCAGGCTCCCTCGAAAGAGTCCCTGAGTTAGGCAGTTCCTAACAAGTTGGTATCAAAGCCAATTCAGAGCCAAGATGCCAAGCACAAGATCATTAGCAATGGAGAACAGAGTCGATTACATGGAAGGAGAAATGCAAAGAATATCAGTCGATGTCAAAGAAATCAAGGAAAGCATTGCATCCTTGCTGGAAAGACTGGCACACGCACCACCTGCGTAAATTCAGGAAGAACGCAGTGACACCAGTCATCGAAGTAGATCAAGAACTGCAAGAATCGAGTTTCCCATCTTCACAGGAGGAGATCCCACTTCTTGGCTTCTGTGAACAGAAAGATACTTCGATTACCACGACACACAAGGCCCTGATCGTGTTCCACTARMCTCTRCACACCTGGAAGGARAGGCGATCGTCTGGTACCAATGGTACCGGCGACGACACCCAAGGGCCACATGGRCCGACTTCAYCRAYGCCTTAACCATGCGATTTGGGGTCTCAGCCTTTGAGAATTATGACGAAAGTCTCGCTAAGCTATGACAAACTGACTCCATCCAAGATTATCAGATGGAGTTTGAAAGATTGGCAGTGCGCGTGCAAGGCTGGCCAGAAAACACGCTTGTCGGTAGTTTTGTTGGAAGACTTAAGAAGGAATTGCGGCTGGAGGTAAAAGCCATGCAGCCCACCACTGTTCTTGAAGCAGCAGCAATAGCCCGATTACATGAAGACAAAATAAACTGGGCAAGAAGGATCAACCGACCCCTGGGAGATGCGATCAGACCGGGTGTAACCAACCAAGAACCTGGAATCTTGGGTAAACCAGAGCCCAGATCAGGAGTAGGAATCACAGGCAAGGATGCCAGCTTTGGTTCAGGCCCCGACTCAGCCAAGAGGTTAACCTGGGTTGAGATCCAAACCCAATGAGAAAAGGGCCTTTGCTATGCATGTGGAGACAAGTTCGGGTCGGGCCATCGCTATAAGGTCCCGCAATTTTTCTTCCTGCAACCTGAAACTGAATATGTCGAGCAATCAGCCAACATTGAGGAGCCAAGGGATGACCAAGAATGGGTACCAGGGACAAAAGGAATACCCGGAAATATCCTTGCAAGCCTTGACCGGTCTTGCTTCTTCTCAAACGATGCAAGTAACCGGACTGATACAGGGGCGCCATGTATCGGTTCTGATAGACAGTGGCAGCACCCTCAATTTCATCACCCAAACCTTGGTCAGGCAACTAGGGGTTCCAGTCCAACCATGTGCAGCCTTTCGGGTGCACGTAGCTAATGGGAGCAACCTGGTATGTGACAGTACGTGCATAGAATTAAAGATGAGGATACAAGGACATGAGTTTGAGGTGGATCTGCACCCCCTGGAAATCAGTGGAGTAGATGTAGTTCTCGGAGTCCAATGGTTAAGGCAACTAGGGCCGGTGATATGTGATTGGGCCCGCCTCACCATGGATTTCCAAATGGGCAACTCATAGGTGCATATTCAAAGGCAGCGGTCCAAGGGTCCAGGACCTATTAGCCTCGCCTCCCTAAGGAAACAAGTAGCAGACCCAACCCACATCGTTTTAATGTAGATAGACTCCCACAAGAACGGCCCCATTCTAGCCCAAGAAAGCAGATCCGAAGAGGGCCACACACAACTACAGCAGCTACTTCAGAAATTCTCAGGGATCTTCCAAGAACCTAAGGAACGGATTTCAGGTGGATACGCAAAGGGAATCACATCGAACCAGAGGCATCGGTGGTATGGTCAGGYCTCCCAATTGAGGATGCAACTTGGGAACMTTACTTGGATTTACAGAATAGATTTCCACATCTAGACCTTGAGGGCAAGGTCACTTTCAAGGGAGGAGGGACTGTTGAGACACAAATAAAGGGATTATAAGTGTACAAGAAAAGGCCACGTCAGCCTTTAAAGAATATAACTAACAACCAACCACTAGAACAAACTGAATAACAAACTAGACAAGTGGACTAGACAAGTGGAGAGGCTGGTACAACAGAATTAATAGCTAACCACTAGAACAAACTAAATAACAAACTAGACAAGTGGACTGGACAAGTGGAGAGGCTGGTATAACAGAATTGTAACAGCAGTGTATAAATAACAGAATGATTTTATTGAATTGGGAATACAACCTCTCTTCCTTTCTCTCTCTCTCTCTCTCTCTCTCTCATTCTGGAGGCAGTCTCCCTCGAAAGATTCCCTGAGTTAGGCAGTTCCTAACATAATCTCTCTCTCAAACCCTCTTTCAAATGCCTCCTCTCGGGCGTCACCCATCAACAAAATGGTTGTCCTCCTCTTTGCATTATCGCTAACATGTTTTTGGTAGAGGTGTAAATCAAGCCATGTGCCAAGCTTGGGGCTTTAAGTCCATGGGCCGGCATAGTGCAGCTCACAGCCCGCCCGCATGCATAGAGCTATAATCGGATTGGATGCAGCAAAATCTGCATCCGATCTTCTTTCTGAGAACCTCCATTTGAACTCGATCCGAAATCTAATCAGATTTAATGACTCGAATTCGAATTCGAATCCTAACGAACTCATAACCATGATGGAGTTGTTTGTAAAAATTTTAAATTGCGAGTCAAAAGAGAAACGCAATGTAGCTTCACACAAAAAGCTTTTAATTTTTTTTTTGTATTTCCTCTTTTATTTTCAGTTTTGACCTAGCATTTAGTTTCACCAAAGAAGTACAATGTATGCTTAAGGGCATACAGATACAAGTACATGCTACAAAATTCTAAAAGACATGTTTAAGCATTTCAAAACAATTCAAAATAATAAGAATGTGTAGATGTTGGTGATCTCATGAAGAAAGCATGAATCCAAGGATATTCAATGTGTCATTTCTTTCGGAACACTAACATTCAAAGACTTGAATGTGTATTGTTTAGATTGAAGCATTTGAATTTTCATTGTTTAGATTGAAGCAAATACATAGCCAAAAAATGGAGGTCCATCTACACAAATCATGGATGATGGAACTCCAGTAATCTTCATTTTTCTTCTTAATCTCAGTGTCTTTTGGGGCTAAGAATATGACTGAATCATCCGTCATTGTTAAGGTTGGAAAGTAACATCACAGCTTTCAGTACCATGTAAAGAAGCAATATTTTTGTCAAGTACAAGCCAAATCGAGAATGAGCACTAGAAGAGATCTTAAAGCATGAAAAGAATGTTCACCGTAATGATCTCATCTCGTTCACCTCTTAGACTACTGGGAGATGCCCGAGAATCATGTAGAAGTTGAAATTATATAAAAAAGTTATTTAAGAATGTAGTAAATATATTTCACAGTAATCTATATTTTTGTTGTTACAGATAGATAGATAGATATAACCATCATGGAGTTGTTTATAAAAATTTTAAATTGCAACTCAAAAGAGAAGCGCCATGTAACTTCACACAAAAAGCTTAGAATTTTTTTTCTATTTCCTCTTTTATTTTCAGTTTTGATGTAGCATTTAGTTTCAATAAAGAAGTACAAAGCATGCTTAAGGGCATACAAACATAAGTACATGCTACAAAATTCAAAAGACGTGTTTGAGCATTTCAAAATAATTCAAAATAATAAGAATGTGTAGATGTTGGTGATCTCATGAAGAAAGCAGGAATCCAAGGATATTCACGGTGGCATTTCTTTCAAAATACTAACATTCAATGACTTGAATGTGTATTGTTTAGATTGAAGCAAATACAGAGCCAAAAAATGAAGGTCCATCTAGACAAATCATGGATGAACGAACTCTAGTAATCTTCATCATTTTTCTTCTTAATCTCAGTGTCTTTTGGGGCTGAGAATATGACTAAATCATCCATCATTGTTAAGGCTGGAGAGTAACACCACAACTTTTAGTTCCATGTAAAGAAGCAATATTTTTGTCAAGTATAAGTCAAATCGGGAATGAGCACTAGAAGAGGTCTTAAAGCATGAAAAAATGTCGACCGTAATGATCTCGTTCACCTCTTTGACTACTGGGAGACGCCCGAGAGTCATGTATAAGTTGAAATTATATAGTAAAGTTATTTAAGGATGTAGTTAATATATTTTAGAGTAATCCATATTTTTGTTGTTATAGGTAAGTCAAAATAATGGTTGCCATGAGGGCCAAAAATAAACTTGATCACCATTTGGGCTAAAAATCATATGCAGTTCACCTAGATGAGTTGGTGAGAGAAATAACACATTTCATGTTTCTTTTTGGGTTTCTTCATTTATTTACTTAATAACTCTTATTGTTTTATTTGTTGTAGGCAACAAAAAAAAAGGAGGGAAAATAGGTCCCCCCTAAGTGAGAGGAACCTTTTAAGACGGCTTACTACAATAAAGTGGGGGAGTTTTACAACCCTCTGATGAGGGAACTCTCAATAAGTAGTTTTTCTATATTTATTTATTCATTTGACAAACTTATTATGCTTTTATGGTTAATAATGCAAAATATATATTCTCTTTAAAACTAGGCAAAGATGGAGGAAAATGTTACAAAAAGTGCATAACAAGGCATCCAAGTTCAGCTCATGGGTGAACATGATGCAATGGAAGAGGTATTAGGCAAGGAGTATCCTTCAAGGGTTCGTTGCTTAGGATTAAAGCCAAACTTGAAATGCGCATTTGGAATTGGTGTCCTCCATAACCACTACATCACAAAATGTTGATACAGAGACAGTCCAAGAACTATGGTCACAAATGGGTGTAATGTAGACTGAGCTTGGGGAGTTGCGGACCTTCATGAAATAGGTGTAATCATACAAGTAGTAAGTGTTGACTTAGGGCATGCCATTTCCATTTCCCATTCCTCTATAACTTCAAGTAACAAATACTAAACTTATTCCTAATTTTTCCTTTTCATGTAAGAATATGAATGATAAATGATGAATGTGATGAATGATGGATGTGATAATGTGAAGGTGTTTTGTTGTAAAATTGATGAAAGATGGATGTAATGATGGTTGATGGAAGTGTGCATCATGAAAAGATGGGGAGTCACTTTATAGTTGGAGTGATATGAATGGGTATAGAAGTTCTCTTTTCTTTGCAGGTGCCCATGTATACCTTTCTATAGAAAACCAACCCTGTTCAACCTAGTTTACTTATGCCTCCTATAAACCCATCCAACTCAAACTTTTCAACAC
This sequence comes from Nelumbo nucifera, assembly GCF_000365185.1. Next base: position 224,930 of record NW_010729393.1, read on the forward strand.
TTGTAACTGAACCCATTTTGAACTAACTTGACTCATTCACCTAGAACCCATGAGTCCTATATATCCAAATCAGTTTAAAATTAAGTAACTCACCTAAGACCTACCATACCAAGACAAACCCACTCAAAATTGGCCCACTCACCTAAAACCCACAATTTTTAGCCTAACCAACTCAATCTTGACCAATTTAGCTAGAATCCACCACCATTAGAAATTCAAATCAGTTTAAAACTAACCAAGTTACCTAGAACGCAATATCCTTAGCTAAATCCACTCAAAATTGATTCACTTACCTAAAACCCACTATCCTTGTTCAAATCGTTTAAAATTTGGCCTAATCACCTTATAATTGGAATCTAATAGATGATCAACTGAAATTTGAACTAATCACTTACAACCCATCACCCTTGTCTAAATTAACTCAAAATTAGCTTAATTTAACTATATCCACTAAAAACCAATCCCAATCAACCCAAAATTCTCCTAGATTTACTACAAATCTACCCAACCTAATTCATAAAAAAATTTCAACCCAACTCACTTGCAACAATTATAAATCAAACCAACTCTAAAACCATTAGGAAACACTCCAACCAAACTTGAACCAATCCAAAACACATAGCCTAACCACCCCCTACACTAGCCTAACCAAGTTAAACTTGATTTGTTCACTTATAACCCATAAGTACTCCTAGATACCCAAACCAGTTTAAAATTAACCAACTCACCTAGGAACCACCAAAACAGCTAAACCCAATCAAAGTTGACCCACTCACTTAGAACCCATCATTCTTAACCTAGCCAACTCAAGTTTAACCAATTCAGCTAGAATCCACCATCCATAAAAAGCCTAATCAAGTTAAATTTAACCAACTTACCTAGAACCCAACATTCCTATCCAAACATGATCAAAATTGATCTACTTACCTTGCACCCACCATTCTTAGCCAAATCAGTTCTAAATTAACCATTTCACTTTATAATCCACATCGAATCGACAAACCACTTCAAATTTGAATTAATCACTATTGTCAGGCTTATTTATAAGTTACAGTTACAATTATAGTTACTTGTTTTTTTCTTCTTCTTTCCTTTTTTCTTCTTCTTTCCTTTTTTCTTATTAATTTATTTCTAGGATATGCCGCCAGGGGCATACTTGTAATTTCATACTCTTTTATGAAGTTAATATAAATAGAAAACTGGCGGCTGCCAGTAGTGACTTTTTTCCTCTCAACCGTACCTCTCTCTCCCTCTCTCTCTCTTTCTCTCTCTCTCTCAATCCCCACAAATCACCACATAGTATCAGAGCAAGTTCTCTCAGATGAAAAAGGCCTACGATCCCTTCTGCCCTGTTCTTAAAAGTGTTTGGACGTGGTTGTTTCTACAGAAACCCTAGCAGGTTTCTCGCGGCTGGTTCTGTCGAAACCCTAGCAGTTTCTGGCGGTTGGTTCTGTAGAAACCCTAGCAGTTTCTAGCGGTTGGTTATGCAAAAACCCTAGTAGTTTCTGGCAGCTGGTTCTGTAGAAACCCTAGCAGTGTCTAGCGGCAGTTTTTCTTTGGGAAACCCTAGTAGTTTTTTGGCGGCAGCTTTGTGAATCCTTCTTCCTGGCTGTAACAGCAAGAAAACCCTAGTCGGAGAAGGGTGATGCTGGTGCAAACTCCTCTGTTCGATGTTGTGAAGTCAAGTTCAGATTAGCACCTTTGTACAAGTGTTGAACAGGTGTGTTTTTTATTTTAGCGTGTTTCAGCCTTCTTTGGCCAATGGTGTGTAGGGTTCATGCCTTGATTATATAGCTATTTGTTTGGATGTTGGATGGTTAGAGTGTGTGAACTACAGTTAGACTGATTGTAATGTCTGTATTGGTTGTGTTGAACCAATTACTGGACTAGTTTATTATTCTGTTTGGATGTTGGGTTGACTAAACCCCTTGTTCTTAGTAGTATTCCCTATGTTCTCAGCAATATTTAGTGTTCTTTTGCTCACTTTCTAGGAGTAAAACCTGAGTTGTTCACATTCTGATTGTGGTGGCTGTGTTGTTGGGTGATATTTGGACTATTTTTCAGTAGTATTCAATGGAAAGTCATGAATTTACCTCTTCAGGGGCTACACCAACCCGCAGCACAGCAGGGTTGGGAGGTGAAAACATGGTTTTTCCCATGCCAATTATCCCTTTAAACGGGCTGAACTACCTGGAGTGGGCTAAGAGTGTAAAACCTTATGTAACGGCAAGGGGTAAAGCTGGTTACATCAATGGAAGGGTGAAGGAACCCAAGGGTGAGATGGCTGAAGATGATAGGTTGGACCAAGAAAACAGTATGGTGATGTCTTGGCTCCTCGCAGCCATGGAACCTGATGTGAAAAAGAATTTCGTGTGGGCAGACACCACTAGTGAGATCTGGGAACAGGCTAAAACTACCTATTCTGAGCAAAGGCATTACGCCAAGGTTTACCAATTGCAAGTTGAATCCTCAACATGTAAACAGGGAAACCGTAGCTTGTCCTCATACTATTCAGCCCTTACCTCCATATGGAAGGAGTTGGACCATTATTAGGCCATAGAGTGGAAGCACGATGATGATGCTAAGGCTTACAGGAAGCTGGTCTCTCAGCAACGAGTGTTTGCTTTTTTGTTGGGACTGAACCCTGCATATGAACCGTTGAGGGTAAAGATCCTAGGAAGCAAAGAGTTGTCTACGGTTCATGAGGTATACTCCCTTGTCCAATCTGAAGAAAGCAGGCAGAATGTGATGGTTACAGCTGAGGGGGAGCAACAAGTTGCCTTGGTTGCAATGAATAATAGCTCAACAGGAAAGAAAAGTGACCCTAAGAAGGCGGATGATAAAGATAAGCTATTTTGTACCCACTGTAGGCATTCTTGACATACTCGTAACACTTGTTGGGACATCTACGGGAAACCCAAGTGGGCAGCAAAGAATCAAGAATAGGGTAAAGGTCATTTGAAGAAAATGAGCACAACACATGTGGCAACCCAAGACACTCAAGCTGCCAGTAGCACCCAGGACCATCCTAATAAGTCTAACCCCAAGGAGGATATAATGAATTCATTCAGAGAACACATGGAATCTTATGGTAAGGCCTTGTGGCAACTAGACAACTCAGTCACTGGTACTCCCTCTACTTCATTTGCATCTACTTCAGGTAATATTGCTTCTGCATTCCATGTCACTCCCACAGATTCCCCTTGGATCATTGACTCAGGGGCTTCCAACCACATGACCAGTAAGCCTAACTTATTCCAGTCTTATAGCCTTTTGTCAAGAAGGGATAGAGTGAGACTTGCAGATGGTTCTTTTTCTTCCATTGCAGGCCAATGATCCATATCCCTTCCCCATGGCCTTAATCTGAATTGTGTATTGCATGTCCTTCAGCTTCCCATAAACTTGCTTTCAATTAGTAGCATTACAAGCTCCTTGAATTGTAGTGTGACCTTTTTTGCTAACTCATGTGTTTTTTAGGATCTAACTTCTGGGAGGACGATTGGTAGAGGAAGCCTAGTGGATGGTCTCTACATTCTCGACAACAAAGCTGGTCTCTCGGTTTCATCCTCAGAGTCGCATAGTCAGTCAAATAAGAGTCAAATCTTCTTGTGGCATAGTTGTTTAGGTCATGTTTCTTTCGACATAATAAAATGTTTGTTTTCAGTTTTATTTAAGTCACGTTCAATGTAAGAGTTCATGTGTCAAACGTGTCAATTGAGCAAACAATGTAGAACAACTTTTTACTCAAGCAATAAAAGATTAAATGTTCCTTTTCATGTTGTGTATTCTGATGTATGGGGGCCTACCAATGTAATCTCTGAGGGCGGATATAAGTACTTTATTAYATTGATYGATGATTACTCTCGCTATACATGGGTGATTCCTATGCGTAGCAGAGACGAGGTTCCGAAGATAGTGAAAGACTTCCAGAGGATGGTGTTTATGCAGTTCCATGCTGAAATACAGATCTTCCAATCTGATAATCCGAAGGAGTACTTCCATGGGGAGCTCAATGAGTTCTTCGCCTCCCACGGATCTATTCATAGGAGCTCATGCACCAGAACACCACAACAAAATGGTGTTGCAGAAAGGAAAAATAGACATCTTCTTGAGGTAGCTCGCAGGATGATGTTACACATGAATGCCCTAAAGAGGTTTTGGGTGGATGCTATACTTGCATCTGCGTATGTCATCAACCGCATGCCCTCTAGAGTACTAAACTACATGGCCCCTTATCAGTTGTTATACCCTCAGTCTCCTTTATTTTCCATCCCCATGAGAGTCTTTGGTTGTCGGGCCTTTGTCCATGATTTGTCTCCATCCCGAGGTAAGTTAGACCCTCGGTCCATTCCTTGTGTTTTTCTAGGGTACCCCTCCTCTCAAAAAGGGTATCGGTCCATTCTTTGTGTCTATGGACGTGTCCTTCTTTGAGTTCGAGCCATTCTTCCCTCCTTCTCCTTAGGGGGAGAGTTGTAGTATGGAAGAGAAGCAGGTTCAAGTATCTCTTCCTTCTATTCCGGACCTTACTCCCTTCCGTGTCTTCCAATGTACACGTCGGAGAGATCAGCGGGGTGATAGAAATGTGGAGTAACCAAACACTAAGCAACCGACATCATCAGACTCCCAGGAGGTAAGTCCATCCCCTCACCCTACTCGTACTGTGGATGACCTTGACATCCCTATTGCCCAATGAAAGGGAGTCAGGTCCTGCACTACCAAACACCCCATTACCCACTTTGTCTCCTATGACCACATTTCTCCCTCGTACTGAGCCTTCTTATCGGCAGTTGATTGCATTCCTGTTCCCAAAAATGTTACAGAAGCCTTAAAATGCCTTGAATGGGTAGATGCCATAAAGGAGGAGATTAATGCCCTCCACAAAAATCAGACTTGGGAATTGGTGGATCCTCTAGAGGGTAAAGACCTCATGGGGTGCAGATGGGAGTTCACAGTTAAGCACAAGGCAGATGGAACAGTTGAAAGGTACAAAGCAAAACTAGTAGCCAAAGGGTACACACAAGTACATGGGGTTGACTATGATGAGACTTTTGCCCCGGTGGCTAGGATGAACTCGATTAGGGTTCTCCTATCCTTAGCTGCTATTTTTGACAGGGAACTGCATCAACTGGGCATAAAGAATGCTTTCCTGAATGGTGACTTAGAAGAAGAGGTATACATGGTTCAGCCTCCTGGATTCTGTGCCAAGGAGAGTGAAAATAAGGTGTGCAAGCTACGAAAGTCTCTCTATGGCTTAAAACAGTCTCCCAGAGCCTGGTTCAGTAAGTTTCACATGGCAGTTCAAGAGATGGGATTCAAACAATGTCACTCAGATCATACACTCTTTGTGAAGAGATGTCAGGAGTAGTTTGCTGTATTGATAGTGTATGTAGACGATATCATCATTATAGGAAGTTGGAGCTTAGAGATACAGAACTTGAAACAATTCCTTGCATCAAAATTTGAAGTGAAAGATCTAGGACTCCTGAAGTATTTCCTTAGGATTGAAGTTGCCCGCTCAGAAAAGGGTATCTTTGTCTCCCAAAGGAAATACACCCTTGATCTATTATGGGATACAGGTAAATTAGGTGTAAGGCCGACAGATACTCCTATGGATGTGGATCACAAKCTAGGTGACTGTGTTGGTGAACCTTCGAAAGATGTGAAGCAGTTCCAAAAGTTAGTGGGAAAGCTGATTTATCTGTCATGACCCGTCCAGACATTGCCTACTCTATTGGGGTCCTAAGCCAGTTTATGCACTCTCCTAAGAAGCCACACATGAAGGCAGCAGAGAAAGTTCTTAGATATTTGAAGAAATATCCAGAAACAGGCCTACTATTCAGTAAACACAATCACCTAAAGGTAGAAGTCTTTACAGATGCTGATTGGGTAGGAGCTGTGGATGATAGAAACTCCACTAGTGGCTATTGCACATTTGTAGGAAGAAATCTGGTGACCTGGAAGAGCAAGAAGAAAAGTGTGGGGGCAAGGTCAAGTGCTAAAGTTGAATATAGAGCTATGGCACATGGGGTGGCTGAAGTCCTTTGGCGAAAGCACCTTCTAGGGGAGCTATGGCACATCGCCAGCAATCTAGTCCTACATAAGAGGACCAAGCATATTGAGGTGGACAAAAAATTCATAAGGGAGAAACTGGAAAAAAGGGAAATTTTCATCCCTTATGTAAACTCCAAGGAACAACTTGCTGATGTCCTTACAAAGGGGCTTTCGTGCTTGCGGCACAATGAGTTATGTGAAAAGCTGGGCATGATAGACATCTTCAGCCCAACTTTAAGGGGAGTGTTGTAAGGCTTATTGAATAGCTACAGTTACAGTTACAGTTACAGTTACTTGTTTTTTTCTTCTTCTTTCCTTTTTTCTTATTATTTTATTTCTAGGATATGCCGCCAGGGGCATACTTGTAATTGCACTCTTTTATGAAGTTAATATAAATAGAAAACTGAAGGCTGCCAGTAATGACTTTTTTCCTCTCAACCGTACCTCTCTCTCCCTCTCCCTCTCTTTCTCTCTCTCTCTCCCAATCCCCACGAATCACCACAATCACCTAGAACCAATCACCCTATGTAAACCAACTCAAAATTAGCTTAATTTACCTATACCCTCTAGAAACCAATCCCAATCAACTCAAACTGAACCAAATTCTCCTAGATCCACTAGAAATCAACCCAACCAAACTCAAACCAACCTAACTCATCCAAACCCTTTCAAACCAACTCACTTGCACAAATTATTAACCAAACCAACTTTATACCCACAAGGAAACAGTCCAACCAAACTTAAACAATCCCAAAACACCTAGTCTAACCAACTCATACTTGAGTCATTCACTTTTTGCCCATGTTCACTAGCCCAAGCAACTTAAACATGACTCATTCATCTAATACCCACCATCCTTAGCTAACCAAATCAATTTAATGATGGATGTGGTGATGGTTTATGAAAGTGTGCATCATGATTGTAAAAATAATGAATGATGGATGTGATGATGGTTGATGGAAGTATGTATCATGAAATGAGGATCACTTGTGGTTTATGGAAGTATGTATCATGTTTGAGGATCACACCTTTTTATAGAAACCTAACCCAATCCAACATGATTTACCTATGCCTAATAGAAGTCCATTAAACTCAAACTTTTCAACACTTGTAACCTAACTCAATTTACTTGTATCTTTTAGAAGCCAATTCAACCTTACCTACAACACTTATAGGACCAAGTTCAACTTAATCCAATTCATTTATTCTTCTTAGAACATAATCCAACCCAAAAATCTATAATAACTAAAACAACTATGCTTGCATTCCATCAGTACCAAATTTACAACTCACCTAGACCTACAAAAGCTAAACCAATGCACCTAAACCCATATAAATCCACCCAAGTAAATTAAGCCTACATATATAAAAGCTACCCAAACCTGTTATAGCCCAACTCAACCAAACCTAACTGACCTATTCAAGCTATTAGAATTAAACCCATCCTACTTAAACCCATTCAAACCAAACCTAACCAACTAATAGACAAAAGTTCCATGTAGGCCATCACCTCTAGATTAACCAACTCAAACTTGACCCATTCAATTATAATCCACCTCCATTAGCTTAAAAAACTTAAACTTGATTTATTCACCTAGAACCCACTAGCCCTAACTAGCCAAACCAATTTAATTAAATTAATCAACTAGCCTAGGACCCGCCAAACCCACTCAAAATTGACCCTCTCACCTGGAATCATCCATCCTTAGCTTAACCAACTCAAGCTTCACCAATTCAGATAGATTCTATCATCTTTAGAAAGCCAAACCGATTATAAATTAATCAACTTGACTAAAACCCAATATCCCTAGCTAAACTCACTCAAAATTGATCTATTTACCTAAAACCTACCATATTTAACCAAATTCAATTAAAAAATTGATCTCCTCATCTAATAACCCACTTCCAATAAACAATTAACTCAAATTTGAACTAATCATCTAAAACCCACTACCCACATTTCAACCTAAACCAACTCAAAATTAGTTTAATTTACTTATACCCACAAGAAATCAATCCTAATCAATACGAACCAACCAAAATTCTCCTAGATCCACTAGAAATCAACATAACCAAACTCAAACCAAGCTAACTCATCTAAACCATTTCAGCCCAACTCAATTACAACAATTTTAAACCAAACCAATGCTAAAACCTCTAGGAAACACTCCAACCAAATTTAAACCAACTCAAAACACCTAGTTTCCTAAGAAGTCAATCTTGTTCAATTCAGATTAAACTAGTTAAACCTAACTTTAATTATCCCTATTAAACTAACCTCACTAATCAAATTCAATCAAATCTAACATATTAGGACCAAACCCACACCACTCTAATGTGGATGCTTTTATTATGTTTGTATATGTTATATTCTTTGTATTTTATTTTATTTTTAAAATATTTTTTTGATTATTTTCATGTGCAAAGTGATCATGGATTATTAGCTAGTCCAATTTAGGATGTAGATAATGCCAATCACACTATATTGAAAAACCACCAACAAGCCAGTGAGTTATTGCAAGTTTCATTTTATTCCTTATTTTCTCACATCTTTTATCATGTAAATAATATTATTTTATATTCATTTTGTCTTTTGCAATAGATGCTCAATCCCATAATAGATTTATCTCAAGTGCATGTAGTGGAAGCTAGGAAGGGAAAGAGGAAAGGGAAGGGGGAAGAGAAGGCCCTCTTCCAATCAGAGCTTTATTGTGTTATTTTAACTTTCTTTGTTCCAAAACGTAAATAACACTTTGATTGTAAATATACATTATATTTTTTGATATTGAATTTCAGTGTTTAATGTATCTCCACTATTCAATTGTTACATTTATATGAATTAATGAAATAGGTCATATTTGAGAACATGTTCATTTAGACCTTGTTGGGTTACAAGTATTATGCTAGCAAGGGTGGCTGATGAGGCCATTTCAATTTTTTGTGACGTTTATTATTAAAATCATCAAAACTAAAAAACATATAACCTTTTGGAAACAATTATTAATAAACATTGCAAAGAGTAATTTTTGTGACATTTTTTTTTCAAACAACACCATAAATACTAATGTGTCTCAAATTCATTCTTTTAGTGACATTAGGTAAACATCACCAAAATTTATATTTTTTGTAACATGAAATGTCATTAGTAGTATTTGTTTGGTGACGTTTGTCAACTGTCATAAAAATAATTTTATTGGTGGCATTTAACAAATGTTGCTAAAAGTATTTTTTTTAGCGACATTAGTTAAGTATCATGAAAAGAAATTTAAGTGTCACCATTGTATGAAGTATGTAACTTTTATAAATCATAAATGGCATTTGCTAAATGTTGCGAAAGCTACCATAACCGTCATGAAAGCTTTTAACGACATTTTCAATTGTGACAATGATGCAAATGCCACGAAAACCTTTTGGCAACATTTCCCTAGATTTTGTGACATTTATGGAACATCGTTGAAAGCCTTTTTTTTCTTGTACTCTAACCATTAAGAGGGAAGGACATGATAATTAGGATATTTAATCATTTCCCTTAGTTGACAGGTTTAGTAGAATTTTTTGTCTTGTCCAAACAAATAAAATCTGGATTATTGTTTTTTAGAAAAGTTTTTAAATTTTGTAAAATTGGCTTCCTACTATTGAAAGAATGGTAGGATCCATCTAATGGACGCCATAAAGGTTGCGGAATGGGTGGGGCGAATTTCAAAAATTTCC
>NW_010729393.1:236396-255272 GCF_000365185.1 Nelumbo nucifera
GTCCAGTTTTAGGGTTTTACACAGAATTAAACCAAACAACATGAATCAAACATGCACTTTATTTATTTCCACTAAATAACAAAAGTACATCAAAATGATTGAAGCTAAGGGCATACAAAACTGTCTAACAACTATCACCTCTACAATTCCAACAAAAGATAGAAAGAGAATCCTAGTTCATGTCCTTCATTTTTAAATTAAACCTTAAATCCTAATGAAAACAACTATCATCTCTCTTTCTAGAGCAAGACCCTTCAACCTCTTCCTTTTACATGACTCTCTTCTTTCAAAAGTCAGATTCCATCCTTATACATTGAGGAAAGCATAAAAACACTTTCAAACCACAAAAACTTAAAAAAAAATTGGGCAAGTTAGGCTCCCCTCTTACCAAAAGCACAACAATAAATAGAAAAGGAAAAGAAAGATTACTTAATACAAGGGAAGAAGCAACAAGAACTCTTCAAGAACTAAAAGAAAAGAAAAACCACCAACTAAGAATTTCAATACACACCTTAAGAGCTACACTTAACAAAGAAAGAAAGGAAAGAAAGAAACACAAATAAACAAGTAGACCTTAGAAGACAAGAAAAAAAACAAACTCCAGCAAAGGAGAAAGAGCCCCACCAAAGGGTAAAAAAAAAACCCACCAAGGGGAAAGAAAACCCAACTATGGGTAAACCAAAAATTAATAAGGCATCAAACTAACTATTAACCAAAAGTAACATGTAAATAGATAAATAGAAACATTTTTAAGCATTTAAGGAACACTAAGAACTCCTGAAATTTTAGACCACCAGAATTATAACAATATTCAAATCCTATGAGATATCAAAGATGAACACAATATTTGAATCTCATGAGATAACATGTAAAAGTGTTTGTTCTTTGCTCCAATTTCATGAACTCCATTTCAGAATAGGCTGTGCAAACTCTTATTATGGATATCAGTCTAGAAGTTGTTTAGATCCATTAAAATTTTACACTCTCAAGTAAAATAGAAAAACATTTGATGAATCATTTAAACTGACATACACATGGTGTAAGAAAGTGTATGCCCTTACTTCCAATCAGATTGATGTACATATACATGTATTAAAAGTACATTATTGTTTCATGTTGTCATTGGTATGTTTTTGTGAATTTACCCCTTAAACTAGACACTTATGAGACTTGTGTTAGTTTAGAATGTTCTCAGTCGTTGGATAGACTTGGGGAGTTTATCCTGCCAAGGCCGATATTGGATGTGCTGCCAAAGAAGTTGGGGTAGCATGTCTCAGCTATTAGGGTTAGTCCCAAAACACATGTAGTGCGTATTTGGTTGAAACACTGAACTCGGACCATTTTTCAGTTATGCCTTGGACCTTCGAGATTGATGGGAGATAACTCTGCATTTTGATGCCTTAAGGGCATCTTTTTAGGGGTATTTTAAGCCTTAAAATAGTCAAAATGTGCAATTTTCCCAAATAAATTCAATATTGTGACATCTGAGGGTCTCTGTGCAAATCCTAGGAAAAACTAGAGAAGTTTCAGGGCTGAAATGCAGTTTTTGGAAAGTTAGTGTGAATTCCATCTAAGAGAGGGAGTGTTTCTATGAAAAACTGAGCACAGGAGGGTGTCTCCTATCTACCAATCCCAGATAGGCGCCCCTCTTACTGTATTAGCATACTCCCCTCTCCTTAGCAAACCGTAGGGTGCCACCCCACTCATTCTTTTCACCTTTAACAAACCCTAGCCGCCCTAGGCTATCAAATCTCCACCCTTCACTCTCTCCTAACCTCTAAACTCAACCATCCAAGCCTTAGCAGCCCCTAATACCCTTAGATCTCTCCCAGACAGCATCCTATCCTTACACCTCACTCCTTAAACCTCAACCAATCACCTTAGGGTGCTACATCACACCAACCAATCACATTTCCCCATTCCAGGTGCCCAAATCTACTCCCTCTATTCTAGACGCCCAAATCTCAACCCTACATAATATTGGGCACCCTCTCCTTCTCTTTTCAGCCTTAGGATCTCCTTAGAACAATTTTAGCCCTTCATTCTCAAACCCTAGGGCACCCATACTTTTGCATAAACCCAAGAGCTGTCCATCTCTTCCTCTCTAATCCCAATTATGTCCAGCCTTCTCTATAAAAAGGACCCAAGGGGCCCTTGAGAAGGGGTTAGTCAATTCACCCAGTTCAAGGTTTCTTGAGGAGTTCAAAGGTTATAGATGGGAAGGACGCCTAGATCTTGTCAGGAGGAGTTCCTGCAAGCAGTCCATCCAATCTACAACTACCGCCACTAGATTTGATCAACCATCCATTTTGTTTTCTTTATTTTCTTTTAGGTTGGATGCTCCCCCTAGGTAAGACGGAAGGTTGTTCTTGAGAAATTCAACGGTAGAGGAAGAGGAGAACACCCAGGCAAGAGGAGGGGTTCCTGCTTGCAATTCGCCTAGCCACTACTGCCACCTCTGGATCCGGATCCCAACCAGTTTCCCATAGTTTTAGATTTACTTTTTATGCATATTTTTATTTTTCGTTCTTTAATTTCTAGCTTTTATTTTATTTCTGCAATTTAATTTTATCAAATTTAATTTTTGTCTTCCTTTCTATAGATCTGAAATTCGGCCAGGTAAGACGGAAGGCCCAACTCGAGGAGTTCGAGGGTCAAAGGATTGATCCGAAGACTAATACCTCCGACCGAGTTGCAGATATTTTATTTAGTTTTTTTTATTTCTATTATTTATTTCTTTTTCTGCAGTTTTTACTTTTAGCATTGTTAGAATTTTATTTTAATGGATTCCATTTCAATTAATTAAATTTTTTGTTTTTGCAATCTCAAATCTTGTTATTTTGTCCGGATTGAAGCACGTAACAATTTTTCCCTCGCTTCCCTATGGATACGACCCCTTTCTCACCACTAACTGTGTTTTGTAGTTATTTTGAGAATCAAAAAATTTATAAATATTGAAACTGGTGTTCCGAAGTGGTTAACGACATGCTTCTGGACACACCTAGCTTTTGGCGTCGTTGTTGGGGAAGCAACGGAGAAAAAAAATTTATTTTCTATGTTCGGACCTATTTCATTGTTTATTTTTTTATTTTCGTTTATTTACTTGATCTGTAATCTCATTTTAATTATTGTTTCTCTTTGATTTTGCAGGACATAATAGCAAAAGATAGGGTACCGAAGCATTGTCGGACTACTGAAGAAAAGAGAAGAGAAGAGAAATCGGGATTGTGATTCAGGTGTAGTCGTCCCAATTTAATCCTGTTTTTTTATTTTTTTTGTTTTTATTTTTGAATTCTTTTTGGTAAAGTAGTGTTTTGAATTCTCAGTTAATTATTTTTATTTCTTGATAGATCCGATTTATTTTTTTTAGGATTATTTTTTTTGTTTCGTTCTTAGATCTATTTTTTTAGGACTGTTAGGTTTTGTTTTTTTCTTTATTTTCATATTAGAAACTCATTTCATTTCTTGGATTTTTATTGCTGCATACTCTTATTATTTTTTTTATTTTTTGTTTAATCTTTAGAGTAGAGAACTCCCTTCTTAATCTACATTTCTATAGTATTAATTTTTTGCAAAATTAGTTCCTTTATTTTTTCTATTTTCTATGATTAATTGTTGCTATAAATAATTGCTCCCTTAGTTAGTGGTTTAATTGAACAAGTGATTGTTAACTAGAAAATTATTCAAAATTTCAAATTTGAGTTTAAATTTCAAATTTTGAATTCAAAATTTTAATTTGAATTTGAATCTGAATTTAAATTTCAAATTTTGAATTACACCAAAAAAATTAAGAAAAATAAAAAACAATAGATAAAAAATTAATATTTTAAATTTTTTTGCATTTGCGTTCCAACATTTAGGGTTTGATATGTTCTAGAGCATGCATCATATATGATTATTTAATTGTTAAAATTATCTGGTTAGTTGTGTACTAAAAAACCACCACCCTTTCATGTGCGGTTCACCCTAGACCTTAATTTAAAATTTGGATAGCAAGATCCTTTAGGGGGGCCCACACATTTGGTTCAAAAGTGTGTTGAATTTTAGGAAACCTTGTGATTACTTTCCATAATCGGCGGTTGGTGTCTAAGGAAAGAGGTTAACCGACTAAGCCTAAGTGGGTTTTGTGGTTATTTAATTAGGTCCTTGTGAGAGAAAGGGGAGCCTCCCACATCCCCACCTCTTACCTGGCTAACCAAAGGAAGTGGTGTAATTCAAGTGAACCTAAGAGGATTCACATTGGTTGAACCCCAAGTTTAGGAAACCTCAATTTAGCCCCTAGGTCGTATGTTTTACTTGTTTGTGCTTAATCAAAAAAAAATTAAAACAAAATAAAATGAATTCAATGGCCGGAGTTTGTGGAATGAGAAACTACTTCCAACCTAAGCCACGGATAGATTGGAACCATGTGTCTCAACAGCTGGATAAGATTAATGGGATAGCCCAAAAGCTTGATCAATTCTTCACCTATAACCAGCAACTAGGCCCATCTACACCTTATCCTGAAGTTTGTTCCATTTGTGCCAACCTGGCCCACATACTTGATGATTGTTCAATGGCAGAATTCTGCCGTTTATCCAAGAACAGGTTCAGGCGGCCCAGAGTTTCTCGAGGCATAATAATGACCCATTTTCAAATACTTACAACCCTGGGTAGAGAAATCACCATAACTTTTCTTGGAGGACACATCAACATAACACACAGTCCAAGAAGTACCATCCATCTAACTCCATGGCCCAACAATTTCAGAGGCCACAAGTGCAGAGACAATTCCAACAGACTTACCCTAGGAACCAGTCGGTCCAACCTTATTAGGTTTACCCATAACCTCCTTAGACCAGTATAGTTAATGACAAATTCATGCAGCTTCAGTAGATGATTCTAACTCAGTAGTAGTCCATTGCTAGATTAGAGAGCCAAATAGGATAGCTAGCCGAAGCCAATGCGAGGAAAGAAGTAGGACAACTATTGAGTCAACTAGTTGCAAATCCTAGAAATCAACCACCAGGTTTTCCTTCATAGCAGGTTCAACCACCTCCTAAGAACCCTCAGTTTTAAAATGCCAAGGCTATTACGACCTTAAGGAGTGGGAGGATTTTAGAGGACCCGTATAAGAAAAAGAAATTTGAAAACAACAATGAAGAAGAAAAGGATCAAGAAGACCATAAGTTGGGGGGAAGAAAAAAGAAAGGAAAATTTAGAAGAAGAACCTATAGTGAACCGACCTGTAGTTCCCTTTCCAACCGCAATCACAGTCGGGTCATTGCGAAAGATGAAAGAGACTCGCAACAAGGAGATTAGGGAGTTATTCAAGCATGTCCATATTAACATCCCTCTCCGCGACGCGATACAACATGTCCCGGCCTACGCCAAGTTCTTGAAAGAGTTGTGTACTCAAAAGAGGGAGCCACGACCGGAAGAAGTGATGTTGTCAGTGGATGTTAGTGCAGTTCTCCTAAACCAACTCCCCTAGAAAATGAAAGACCCTGGTGCTCCTCTAATAAGTTGTGTCATCTCTAGAATCACATTCGATCGGGCCTTATTAGATCTTGGGGCCAGTGTAAATCTGCTCCCCTCTATTATTTATGAAAGGTTTAGGATTGGCGAGTTCAAACCTACCCCAATAATTCTGCAATTTGCTGATCGGTCAGTCAAGACTCCTTGAGATGTTATTGAGGATGTCATTGTCAAAGTAGAGGATTGTTACTTTCTTGTGGATTTTTTCATCCTAGACATGACCCCAACCGAGGAACTGAACCATAACCCGATAATGTTAGGACGTATGTTTATAGCAACTGCCAATGCAAACATCTATTGTAAATTAGTAGAAATGGGCATTTCATTGGGGAAGCAAAAAGTCTGATTAAATGTATTTAGTGCCACTAAGTATCCAAACCCAGGGGAAGATGAGTTCAAGGTAGATGCAGTGGATGACCTTGTAGATGCCCTGTCTACCCTTTGGTTAGCCCAATCTGAGCCCTGTCTGTGTAAAGAAGAAAGTGAGTGTGGAAGTGTAGATGTGAGAAGTGAGTGAATGCATCTGGCTGAAGATGTTAAACTTAGCGCTGGTTGGGAGGCAACCCAACATTTTTAAAAGAATGAATGGTGTCTGGCTGAAGACAGAAAACTTAGCGCTAGTTGGAAGGCAACCCAACATAGTTTTCAGTTGTTTTTGTTTTTAGCATTAGAGTTTTTGTTTCTTTTCTTGATTCAAGACCAGTTGGCAAACCTTGAACCCCTTGGGAAAACCCTCTTGATTGTTCCCTTTGGCACAAGTCCCTTTGTAATAATATAGTCATGCCATTAAGGACAATGGCACTTAAGTGGGGGTGAGGAAAGAGAGAAAAAATTGAAAATCATAATAATAATAATAATAATAATAATAATAATAGTAATAATAATAATAATAACAATAATAATAATAATAAGAGCTAAGCCTTTAGAAATGCATAACTAAAAATTTTACTAAGAAATTTTTAAGTTTTTCCATTAAAATAGATTTCCAAATAGAAAAAGTTGAGGAAACTGATGCGGCATGATTAAGGCACTCCTAGCTGGCTGTTGACTGGCTCCTTGTTGGCAGTGGACGGCACCTGAGAAGATGGAAAAGAAGGATTCACGGGGATTTACCTGGTGGGAATACTTCGAAGCTTAAGTCAGAACGTTGGGGAAGGAGAAAAAAGAGTGCGAAAGCTAAGAGTGTAGGTCGCGGTTTATCACTGTGCTCGAGAGATTAGCTCGCGAGCAAATATATACTCAGGTTGAGAGTGCGAGAGTGCGGAAATATTCAAAAGTCTGAAGATCCCTTTTCTCCTCTTCCTCAAGGGATTTTATTAGGGCGTTCTTGTCAAATCGGGCGTAACCGCCACTGGACCACTGCCACAGCCCTTACCTGCCAGGGCTGCGCAGGTGACCATTGCAATGTACCCCTTGCTCGGATGGGTTACACGTCTTAAAGGGGCAGGCATGCTTCCATCTATTGAGAGGTGTGGGTGCAGACTGTCGAAAGGACAGGGACTGCACTGTCAGTCAAGGGATGTGGCGCAGTCCGATTGGTATGGTCTGTCAGACGGAAGCTTCCTGAGAAACGTTCACGCTGCTCACTCGCGAGCTACTTTGTAGTGAGCTTAGGAATACTTCAGGGTTACCCTTATTAGAGTTGGTCTCTGTGATGACTTATCTGCTTAGGGGCTGGAGCGAGGTGGTTTCCCTAGCTCGCGAGCTGAAGTAGCCTCGGAATATCCCCTTCGGGGTAGCTCGGGGAACCCGGAGCTCGTGTTGTAGCGAGCTCCTCCTTCAGCGAGCTATGACATAGCGATCTGCTCTATAGGCTCGTTACTTGGTCATTGCCAGGCTATGTGTTAAGTTGTTGCCCGTGCTGAGTCAGGTCCACATGTCATCATTTCATTGGTCGGGTCAAATCGCCCTCCATCAATTGCCCCCCACTCCTTGAGCTGAGAGCGTTGCCTTAGCACAAGGAGTTCATGAAATATGATGGACTGATTTGATCGAGATTCAAACTTGGCTGACTGCTCACATTAAATGCGTTCGAGGGAATCAGGAGATGTGTAGCCGTCATAACCTCAATCATGGGAGACATGCAGCCAATCGCTTTTCGGTTTCAGAAGGCGTGCGGACAGCACAACTGTGAACCGTTGGATCTGCCTTAATCTGGGTCGTTGATTCGGAGGCGCGGAGACTATAAATAGGAGGGCCCTCTGGGTCTCATTTTCTCTCACGCCATCTTTTTATCTTCGGATTCTGAGGTCACGCATCTGTCAAGTCTACTTCTCTCCCCGTCGTGGCTACAAGCTCTTATACGAGCTTCCGAATAAAATTCCCACCTAGAAGCGGGATTATTTTTTGGTTCGCAACCCTGAAGGGTGGCCCTTCCCTACTTCTTGGAGGGGCACCATCCAGGACTCTGGGGTCAAGCTGGACCTTGATACTCAAAAAATGATGTTGTCCTGGGCATCAGTAGGCTTCCTCTGTTCGGACTACTTGACAGAGGAGAAGCTCGTGTAGGCCGGTTTGAGCCTGGGTAGGTTGCCTTTTTAGGTCGTGCAACACCTTGTCACAACATTGTGTACACACATATAATTTGTTCTCACTGAACTAATACTTTGTGGTTCCTTTCAAGCAACCAGAGGCATAGAGTAAAGAGGTCGCGCTCCGACTGGACCCCCACCTCGGGGGGCACCGAGTTTGGGTCTTTCAAGCCGGTCTTATCTTCTCTACCGCCTGAGATTCCACCGCCTCCATCTGAAGGCGGGGCTGGCGGGGCTGGCCTCGAAGAGGACGAGCTCCCACAGCAGGGGGTGATTCCCCCTGGTCCTTCCCAGCCATTCCCTTACCCACGGTTCCTAGTGGGGAACTAGGAGGGGGTGAACAATTACATTGTGGCTCGATGGAAGAGCCGGAGGGCGATTTGTAATGAGGAGGTCGCTAAGTGGGGAGAGATGGAGCCCGAGGATCTCGCCGCGTTCGCCTCTTCTCACTGCATGGTGGTAAGTGGTTCTTTCCTTTCTTCTCTCGTTTTGCTTCCTTTTGCCACCTTCTAATCCTGCTTTTTCGCTGGCAGGTGAATACCGCCATCCATGCTATGACCCTCCAGACGCGCATCCACCGCGGCGACGCCATCAACCAAAGGGCTGCCAATCAGAAGCTCTAGGGCGAGCTGGACCGGACTCGGGGCGAGCTCCATCACACTCGCAAGGGAGTGAATCTCAGGAGCTGCTCGTCCGCGACCAAGAGGCGCAGATCGCCAGGCTTTCTGAAGAGAGCGCGTGCTATAGGGAGGAGTCGTCGAGGGTAGCAGTGGAGAGGGAGCTCCTCTGGCAGCAGGTGTGGGACTTGGAGTCCACTCTTCTGGACCGGACTCAGAATTTTGACCAGATGGTGGAGGCTGAGCGAGAGAAGGCGGTTTGGGATTTCAAGGACTCCCAGGAATATCATGACCTCCAGGTAGAGTATGGCTCGAGTTCATACCGCTCTAGGTTCAAGCTCTACCGGTGGTTGGTCTGGAAGAAATTCTCCGGGCTCAACCTCGACAGCATCACTATGAAGGGCCTGTCTCCCGAGACGCCGGACCTGGCGAAGGAAGAGGAGCCTGACTCTCCGGAGGACAAGGATGAGGAGGCGGATCCCTGAGAATTCGGCGGCATTTGATCATCTATCTAGACTTCTGGTGGCTCCCGAGTGCCATAAACCTGGTCTTGAAAAGATATTTTGTTGGGTGGTTGTGCCCTTTTACCTTATGTCAGACTTTCACAAGCTTTTTAGCTCGGTTATTGCTTTGTCAATTGGTATTTTTCTTCTCTTTTGTTTTTTTTTTTGAAACAGTAATGAAATTTCCTCTTTTGCCAAAATGATTTCATCACTTCAAGTTACTTAGAGCTACATACCCGAAGTAGGGCCTTTCGGCAATTGTCATCCCGGGCTATCTTTTGACATTTTAAGGCATCCCCATAGTGCCATGGGTGCCCGAGCTATGTGTTTATCGG
Organism: Nelumbo nucifera; assembly: GCF_000365185.1. The sequence goes on from NW_010729393.1 coordinate 245,900, forward strand.
TTGTCCCGTAGTTCAACAGACGCGCTGAGATGAGTCGTGCTTCATAGGATTCGAACCCAGGCTGCTTACACCTCTGCCATTTCATACTTTGCTTATACCACCGAAGCGGCCAAGTCATGCTTCTAGGCATGCTTTCAGTTTGCAAAGAATAGCTCTGTTCGTAGCCTCTGCTTGACCATTCGCTTGAGGGTGTGCAACCGAAGTGAAATTCTGTCGTATCCCAATATCTTGGCACCAGTTCTGGAATTTTATGTCCTCGAACTGCTTGTCATTGTCAGAGATTAGCACCTGAGGTAAACCAAAGCGGCACACTATGTTATTCCAAAAGAAGTTCTAGACGTTTCGGGCTGTAATCGTTACAAGAGGTTCAGCTTCTACCCACTTGGTGAAATAATCTACCGCTACCACTAAGAACTTCCTCTGGCCTGTCGCTGGTGGGAACGGCCTAAGTATGTCGATACCCCATTGTGCGAAAGGCCACGAGCTGGTGAGGTATTTGAGGTCGGCAGCGGGATGATGATGGATGTTGGCGTGCTTCTAGCACTTGTCACATTTTATGACGAGTTCCGTGGCATTTGCTTTCATTGTTGGCCAGTAGTACCCTTTCCATAGTGCTTTTTGGGCGAGGGCCCTACCCCCCAAGTGTCCACCGCACAGGCCTTCATGAGTGTCGCGAAGTACGAGCTTGGCTTCGGAAGGTCGCAGGCAGCACAGGTAGGGGAGCGTGTAGTATCTTTGGTACAACTGTCCGTCTATTATGACGTATTTGGCCGCTTGACGCTCTACCCTTCTGACGGCATTGAGGTCCGCAGGGAGGGTCCCGTGTAGCAGGAAGCTCGCGAGCGGGTCGATCCAGCTCGGCTCTGCTTGAACGACAGGAGCAACCTCCTCTACCCCCCCGAGAATGCTAGGCTGAGGCAGGTCCTCTATGTACATGGTCCTCATGGTGTTATCACTGGTGCTGGCCAACCGGGACAGGGCGTCGGCCTCAACGTTCTCCAACCTTGGGATTTGCTTGATAAAGTATGACTGAAAGTTGAGCAGAGCCTCCTATACTTTGGCTAAGTAGGCGATCATAGTCGGTTCGTGGGCTTCGTATTCGCCTGTGACTTGGTTGACTACGAGCTGAGAGTCGCTGCAAATGATGATGTGTTTGGCTTCCACTTCTTTGGCTAGATCTAGCCCGGCTATCAGCGCTTCGTACTCCACTTCATTGTTGGATGCTGCAAACTCAAAGTGTAGTGCTTACTCCAACTTTGTGCCACTTGGGCCGTGCAGAACTATCCCGGCTCCGCTGCCCTACCGGTTGGAGGAGCCATCTACACGAAGGATCCAGGGCTCCTCATCCCAGTTCGCGCTTGGCCTCACAAGGAGAGATGCCACACTGGCTACTACCTCACGACACTCGGACTCAACCAGCCCGGGAGCTCCGAGCTCGCCTGAACTAGGGACCTCATGCTCAACCGGCCTGGGGACTTCGGAGCTGAAAGTGCACTCCGCAACGAAATCCGCTAAGGCTTGGGCCTTTATAGCAGTTTGCGGTTTATATCGGAGATCATACTCACTGAGCTCAACGGACCACTTTGTCAGTCGACTGGAGACCTCGGGCTTGAGTAAGACCTGTCTCAGAGGTTTGTTGGTGAGGACGATAATAGTATGAGCTTGGAAGTACGGGCGGAGCTTCCGGGCTGTGATAACCAGTGCATAGGCCAATTTTTCTATCTCTGGATATCTCGTCTCTGCTCCCTGCAACACTTTACTAACGTAGTAGATAGGTCGTTGGACCTGGTCTACTCCCTTTATTAGTACCAAGCTGACCACTTTGTCGCTGGTCGAGAGGTACACCTCTAAAACGTCGCCCTCTTCGGGCCGGGTTAAAACTGGAATACAGGCGAGGTACCTTTTGAGCTCGTCAAACGTGAGCTGGCAGTCTTGGATCGATTCGAACCCTTTGCTTTTCATTGCCTTAAAGAAAGGTAGGCAACGGTCTGCCGATTTGGACATGAAGCTGCCCAGAGCGGCTATCCTGCCATTCAACCTCTGAACCTCCTTCACTTTCCGAGGTGGTCTCATATCTAAGATGGCCTTTATCTTGTCCGGGTTGGCCTCGATGCCGCGTCGGTTCACAATATACCCTAAGAATTTACCCGAAGTGACTCCAAAGACACACTTATTCGGGTTCAACTTCATACTGAATTTACACATTATTTCAAAAACTAAGTTCAAGTCTTGTATTAAATCACAAGAAAGTTGGGTTTTGATGACCATGTCGTCTACATAACATTCCACCTTTTGGCCAATTAATGACTCGAACAGTTTATTTACATGTCTTTTAAAGGTCACCCCGGCATTTTTTAAACCGAAGGGCATGACCTTGTAATAGTACAGGCCGAGCTCAGTTATGAAGGTAGTCTTCTCCTCATCTGCTGTGTCCATCCTGATTTGGTTGTAGCACGAGTAGGCGTCTACAAAGCTTAGCAACTCATGCCTGAGGTCGCATCCACTAGGCGGTCAATCCTGGGGAGTGGGAAGCAGTCCTTTGAGCAAGCTCGGTTCAGGTCGGTGTAGTCGACGAACATACGTCATTTACCATTAGCCTTTTTCAGTAGAACGGGGTTGGCCACCCAACTCGGGTAATGGACTTCTCTGATGAAATCGGCTACAAGGAGCTTCCCAATCTCCTCGTCGACTGCCCTCCACCGCTCTGGGGCTAGGTTGCATTTCTTTTGCTTAACGGGCCTAACTATAGGATCAGTGTTAAGCTTATGAGTTATAATGTCGGGGTCTATGCCGGGCATTTCTGCCGCGGACCAAGCAAAAACATCTAAATTCTTAAGTAAAAAGCGTATCAGTTCAGACCGCAGGGTCTCCTCGAGGGAAGCGCCAATCTAAAGCGTTCGGGTAGGGTCTTCTTCCAAGGTCGGAATGGAGACAGTCTCCTCTGTGGGTGCAACTCGCTCCTCGCTCTGCTCCGTAGGCCGCTCCAACTCGAGGTCATCGGCCACCTTAGCTTTTCCCTTGAGGGCGGCAACATAGCACTTGCGGGACTCAAGCTGGTCACCCTGCGCTACCCCGATACCGAAGTTCGTGGGGAACTTCATAGCCAAGTAGTAGGTGGACACCACAGCCCGCAAAGCATGGTAATCGGCCCACCTACTATGGCGTTGTATGGGGAGGGGGTCGCGACCACCAAGAAGTCATGATTGAGCCTTACAATGCTAGGCTAGGTGTCGACTTCCACAGGTACTGTTACTCTTCCTAGGGGCCGAACTTCCTCTCTGTTGAAGCCAACCAAGGGAGTGTTTGCGGGCTTTAGGTCGCTCTCCGGAAATTGGAGTTTGTCAAAGGCCACTTTGAAGAGGATATCTGCCGAACTGCCTGAATCAACGGGGACCCACTTGACTTCAAAGTCGTTGACCCACATCTTTATGATGAGCGCATTGTCATGGGGGTAGTGGACCCTGCGTGCATCGTCCTCGGTGAAGAAAATGGGGTCCTCTGTTCTTGGCCACTTTGGAGGGTTCTACTCTTCCCTGTTGGATTCGCGAGCCGATGCGTGAGCTGCTGCTGAAGTGCAACCCACCACAATCGACCCTCCGACTATGACGTGGATGAACCCCGAACTGGTCTCTCTTCGGGGGGCTGCTTCTGCGGTTGCTCCGCTTGCCGGCTGGATTCGGGGGCATCTCTGCCTTGCTCCCCCTGCCGACCTGCTTTATTATTAATACTATTTTGTACAAAATTTCTTAAATATCCACGACAGATAAGCTCTTCTATCTCATTGTGGAGGTTTTTACAACTTTCAGTACTATGGTCGTGGTCTTTATGAAAGCTACAGTACAAATTTTTATTCCGGGTGTTGGAGTTAACCTTCAACCGAGGCGGCCACTTAACGTATGGGGCGTCCTTGATCACCATGTGGATCTCAACCCGTTTGGTGTTGAGGGGTGTGTAGTCCCTTTCTACTGTTGGGGCCCGGGAGGGCTGGACTGGCCTTGCCCCTCGAGCTATATCCTTCTTCTTCTTGTTGTCGCTTTGAGATGGGGGCTCCGACTCCCTCTTTCTTTTTTCTGGGGCCTGCTTGCCCCTCTGGTTGATCTCTTCTTCCGTCCCAATGAACCGATCCACGAGCTTAAGGAACTCGGTCACGGTTTTGAGTTGGTTGACCACCACGTGCCACTTGAACTCCTTATGAGTGATGCTTCGCTTGGCTATCGTAAGGCGAACTACAGGATCCAGGTCGGGTATCTGTAAACAAGCATCATTGAACTGCTTGATGTAGCTCAGGATGGACTCCCCTTCTTTTTGCACTATGCTGATGAGGCTCTCTTGGGTTCGCGGGCACCTCTTGCTGGTGACGAAGTGAGAAGTGAAAATTTGCACGAACTGCGCAAAAACTTCTTACCGAGTCGGGCGTGAGGTTTCGGTACCAAGTGCGGGTGACTCCCTTGAAGGTGGTGGAGAAGGCCACGCTCATGCAGGACTCGCTGGCTCTGGCCAGATGCATCTAGAACTGCAAGGCGTCCACATGGTCGTTTGGATCAAAAGACCCATCATAATTATCTAGAGGAGGGAGCTTGAAGTCCCTTGGCATGGGGACAGCAAGGAGTTCGAGAGATAGCGGGGAAGAAACTGAGAGGAGTTGGGTAGCTTTTACTTCGCTGGAGCATACCTCCTCTTTCCCTTTGAGCTCGGGAGAGGCTCTGGACGTGGTGCGGTGGGCTCGTCGGCATCTTCGCTGTTGCTGCTTTGCCGGTTCAGCGTTGGCGCTTAACGCTTCCGTGCCTTCGAGCTCGATGGGCTCGAACTACTGGTTACGACTTTGAACTAAAGGGCCCTATCTGAAGTCCATGGCCAAGACCTCGAACGGGTCCTCTGTGAGCAGGAGCTCGAACTATGAGGGTTGTGGCGACGCGGGCTTAGATGGCTGGGAGGCCCCGGTCCTGCCCATAGGCTGGGAGGTGGGGGTTATCGGGCTTTCCTTCTTGCCGCGGGAAGAGGCTTGGCTCCTAGCAGGGTCTTGGGCCTGGGACGCCTCTCCCCTGTGAGGTCGCTCACCTCGGCAGGACGGCTTGGCTTGCTTTGTGGCTGGGTGCTGAGGAGGGAGCGGCTGCTGGGCCTGAGGTAGCGAAGGAAATTGCTGCTGGTACTGGTACTGGGAGACCTGGTGCAGCACTTGCTGCTGGTAAAGCTGAAACTACTGAAACTGTTGCATTTGAGCCTGCATGGCCCGCATGCATTGCACCATGTCCTCCAGTTGGTTCGGCTATAGTAGGGAGTGGAGCAACAATGGTTGCCCTTGCAAGAGGCACGTTCAAACTAGGAACTCCGTCCGCTGAGAGGGGGACGGTAAACTGTCCAATACAGACAGTAGGAAACTGGGGCTGTTCCCCGGTGGCATTCTGGTTGGCGCCACGTCCAACATTGCTGGAAGAAGCCATGAAGAATGCTAAGTTTTTTGGGAGAAAGAACTTGTGAAAGCTCAGAGGAAGGCTTTTGGAAGCGTTTTCCATAGACGGCGCCAAATGATGCGGCACGATCCGGGCACTCCTAGCTAGCTATTGATTGGCTCCTTGTTGGCAGCGGACGACACCTAAGAAGATGGAAAAGAAGGATTCCCAGGGATTTACCCGGTCGGAATACTCCGAAGCCTAAGTCAGAACGTTGGGGAAGGAGAAAAAAGAGTGCGAAAGCTAAGAGTGTAGGTCGCGCTTTATCACTGTGCTCGAGAGATTAGCTCGCGAGCAAATATATACTCAGGTTGAGAGTGTGAGAGTGCAGAAATATTCAAAAGTCTAAAGATCCCTTTTCTCCTCTGCCTCAAGGGCTTTTATAGGGGCGTTCTTGTCAAATTGGGCATAATCGCCACTGGACCCCTGCCATAGCCGTTACTTGCCAGGGTTGCGCAGGTGGTCATTGCAACGTACCCCTTGCTCGGATGGGTGACACATCTTAAAGGGGCAGGCACGCTTCTGTCTGCTAAGAGACGTGGGTGCAGACTTTCGAAAGGAACGGGACTACGCCGTCTGTCAGGGGACGTGGCGCAATCCGATTGGTACGGTCTATCAGATGGAAGCTTCCTGAGAAACGTTTGCGCTGCTCATTCATGAGCTACTTTGTAGCGAGCTTAGGAATACTTCAGGGTTACCCTTATTAGAGTTGGTCTCTAGGATGACTTATCTGCTTAGGGGCTGGAGCAAGTTGGTTTCCCTAGCTCGCGAGCTGAAGTAGCCTCGGAATATCCCCTTCGGGGTAGCTCGGGGAACCCGGAGCTCATGTTGTAGCGAGCTCCTCCTTCAGCGAGCTATGACATAGCAAGCTGCTCTATAGGCTCGTTACTTGGTCATTGCCAGGCTATGATGCTAAGTTGTTGTCCATGCTGAGTCAGGTCCACATGTCATTATTTCATAGGTCGGGTCAAATCACCCTTCATCAGAAACTAATAGAAGAATATTGAATTTTGTAAAAATTGGTAGCAAGTGGTAGGAGTCAAAAGTGGTCTTATTTGAATATTGTCGAAACCGTTTAGAAATTGGAAAATACTCCCAAGTTTGCCCTTGGCAGGATAAGAAGAGAAAGATTGAGAAATTAGACAAAAATTCTTCAAGTCATTAGAGATAGTGGACTGCCTTGAATAATGTTTCCAAAAAAAAAGAATAAATGGTCAAGGACACCCTGGACTTAGTAACCGGGTCTCTTAACCCAAGTCAAGTGTCAAGATTCCCGTCAAATGGAAAAGGGAATGCCAAAGATAATCACCTATCACTTAGTAACTGGGTTTCTTCACCTAAGGCAAGTGTCAAGATTCGCATCAAACGGTGGAAGGTAGCAATAAAAATAAATGTGCGTCTCAAAGTTCAAGAATAGAAATCCATTGTCAGAAATGGTAAGAAGAATACATGTCTGATATTTAAAGCAAGACACTTGCCTTATGTGCATTTTAGGCTAAGTTTCTTGACAAACTGCAAATGGAAGATTATACAAAATTTTTAAGCTAAGTTTCTGAAATATTTAAAGCAAGACAGTTTTACCCCTTAAGCCCAATATTGATCTATACAAAGTTTGTGAACTCTGGAATTAAGATACTTGGCTGATTTTGTCAATGATGATCTTGCTATGGGAATGACTTCTTTTTATATTTAGTAGGATTTTAAGGCTACATTGCTTAGAGACTAGCAATGATTAAGTTGGGGGGTGTGATAACTCTGTATTTTGATGCCTTAAGGGCATCATTTCAGGGGTATTATAGGCCTTATAATAGTCAAAATATGCCTTTTTCCCAGTTAAATTCAATATTGTGACCTCTGAGGGTCCCTATGCAAATCCTGGGGAAAACGGGGGAAGTTTCAGGGCTGAAATGTAGTTTTTGGGAAGCTGTGTGAATTCCAGTTGAGAGAGGGGGTGCTTCTGTGAAAGACTGAGCATAGGAAGGTTCCTCCTCCTACTGTATTAGCATACTCCCCTATCCTTAGCAAACCCTAGAGTACCTCCCCACTCATTCTTTTCACCTCTAACAAACCCTAGCTGCCCTAGGCTATCAAATCTCCACCCTCCACTCTCTCCTTAACTCTAGTCTCAACCATCAAAGCCTATCAGCCCCTCATACCCTTAGATCTCTCCCTAGACATCATCCTAGCCTTACACCTCACTCCTTAAACCTCAACCAATCACCTTAGGGTGCCACATCACACCAACCAATTACATTTCTCCATTCCAGGTGCCCAAATCTGCTCCCTCTATTCTAGGCGCCCAAATCTCAGCCCTATATAATATTGGGCGCCCTCTCCTTCTCTTTTCAGCCTTAGGATCTCCTTAGAACAATCCTAGCCCTCCATTCTTAAACCCTAGGGCACCCATGTTTTTGCATAAACCCGAGAGCTACCCATCTCTTCCTCTCTAATCCCAGTTATGTCCACCCTTCTCTATAAAAAGGACCCAAGGGGCCCTTGAGAAGGGGTTGGTCAATTCACCAAGTTCAAGGCTAAGGATTCTTGAGGAGTTCAAGGGTTGTAGAAGGGAAGGACACCCAGATCTTGTCAGGAGGGGTTCCTGTAAGCAGTCCAGCCAATTTGCAACTACCGCCACTGGATTTGATCAGACATCCCTTTTGTTTTCTTTATTTTCTTTTAGGTTGGATGCTACCCCAAGTAAGATGGAAGGCAGTTTTTGAGAAGTTCAAGGGTAGAGGAAGAGGAGAACGCTCAGGCAAGAGGAGGGGTTCCTACATGCAGTTCACCTATCCACTACTACCACCTCTGGATCTAGATCCCAACCAGTTTCCCATAGTATTAGATTTACTTTTTACGCGTGTTTTTATTTTTTGTTCTTTAATTTCCAGTTTTTGTTTTATTTCTGTAATTTATTTTTATCAAATTTAATTTTTGTCTTCCTTTCTATAGATCTGAAATTTGGCCAAGTAAGACGAAAGGCCCAACTTAAGGAGTTTGAGGGTCAAAGGATAGATCGGGATATTGCTACCTTTGACCGAGTTGCAGATTTTTTATTTAGTTTTTTTATTTCTTTTATTTATTTATTTTTCTGCAATTTTTACTTTTAGCATTGTTAGAATTTTATTTTAATGGATTCCAGCTCAGTTAATTAAATTTTGTGTTTCTGCAATCTCAAATCTTGTTATTTTGCCCGGATTGAAGCACGTAACAATTTTTCCCTCGCTTCCCTGTGGATACGACCCCTTTCTCACCACAAACTGCATTTGATAGTTATTTTGAAAATTGAAAAATTTATAAATATTGAAACCGATGTTCCGAAGTGATTAACGACACACTTCCGGACACACCAATGGGCAAAACTAGAAAGTTACACATAACCCCTAGACTTGATTATGGTAATGTACTAGGTATTGGATTGGACTGTCTTTGATATGCCAATTACTGAGATCCTTTGTGGTGAGGGAGTCTGAGAATTCACTTAAGTGTGTGATCAAAGTGAGACGATTGGCCCCTTGTTGAACAAAGTGAATGATTAGGATTGCACTCTCTCTAATGGAAATCTAAACTCCCGGTAGTGGATTTCAACCGTGTTTGACATTTGGTTTTGCAAAATATATTGAAATCACATATATATATATATATATATATGAAGGGATGAGAGATCCATCCTATGGACGCCCAAAAGAATGCGGAATAAGAGGAGAATTTAAAAAATTTTTCTCTCCCTTCAACTGGGACTCGTATTCCCTATTTAGAAAATCATATTTTCAAGGATCAATCTTGAACCATAAACTGAACCAGATCTGAACCAAAAGGAGTGGGAGAGAATTATACCTGATACGGAGAAATACTATCTCCCAACGAAGGTGTTCACGCCCAAGGAAGGATCCAAAGACTGCTCCCACTGAAGATGGCGCAGTGCA
>NW_010729393.1:264438-317964 GCF_000365185.1 Nelumbo nucifera
ATGAATCAAATATGTATCTTTATTCATTTACAATAAACTCATAAAGTACATCATTCTGATTGAAGCTAAGGGCATACAAAACTGTCTAACAGTATATATATATATTATGTTTTAAGAAAAGTGTTTGCAAAAGATTTTAATTCTTGGGAGCCACCCGAGTAGAGAGCATGACATTGCACCTTGCAGTCAAGGGAGAGGTCCTTTCCTATCGAGTAGTGTTTGATCATTGTGGACTGAGAGGTTAAGTGTAAGAAACCATTAAGGGCTGATTACCTGATGAGCTATATCTTATTTAAGTCCATTATCCTTGGATTTTCATATGATAGATGGATTCAATGATCATTTAACTGTAAATGTTGAGCCCATTTTGAGCCCATAGTGATGAGCTCAGGGGTTCACTGCGTTTGGTAGTGAATTTGGCCAAGCCTTTTCTCAGAGATTAGGCCGAACCCATGTGGGCTTATGTGAGGTCAGTGTGGGGTCCCACACCATACAAATCAAACCTAAATTGGCCTAGCAACACTCTTGAGTGGTGAGCCATATAGCTAATGGGCCTAAAGATTATAATTAATACGATTAATTAAGATGCCACATGACTACTTAAGCTATCATGTGACATGGGCGATCTGGGTTTGGAAATGTGTATGGAGCACCAATTCTCTTAAGAGGATAAGACCTATCTCTTGATAGAGTCCAGATCCAAATAAATATTTGGATAATCTCCTAATTCGATTAGGAGAAGTGCTCCATAAAGGATAAAAGAAGAAGAGATCGAACTGCTCAAAGACATACTGTGAATTCTGCTTTCTATCTTCTTCTCTTGTCACCCAAGAAACCTTAATTCGATCTTAGCTTTAGGACTAATCTTGATCAGTTCTTTCTCTGATTTTTGCCAGAAAAATATAAAGAAAATTCGTGTTCACCTCCATAGTTCGATCCAAGCTGTTGGATTGCAGTTTTGTTGAAAACTGTGTTGTTGAACCAACTTCAACTTCAAGTTGCACCATCTTCAGTGGAAGCGGGTTTTAGGGACTGATTTGGGCGTGAACTACCACCTTGGGAGCTACATTTGTGGAATCAGTATCAAGTATACATCTCCCTCTTGTTTGGTTTCAAATCTGATCCAGTTTCAGTGCAAAAATCAATCCTAGAAAAATGCAATTCTTCAAAAATCAGGGAATTCGATTCCCTGAAGGTTAAGAAAATTTTTTGAAATTTCACCAGCCATCTTGCATGGTTCGGTCATCCATATGATGGATCCTAACCTTCCTTTACATAGCCCAATATTATGATGCAAATCTATACTACTTTAAAAAGCACAAATAGCCTCAAGAATATTTCTACAATTTTTTGAGGATAAAATTACCCCTTCATATTTAAATTTTATTGATAAAAAATGAGGGCAAATACGGTAATTGGTTATTGATATTTAATGAGTTGAAAAGATGTAATTTTAAGATATTCAATGCATTCAAATCTCTCATTAAATCCAGCATTTAATGTATTAACTTGCATTCACCTTCATTGAATCATATATTTAAGGCATTTTTGTTTCTTCTCATGATTAAGTTCTATAATTAAATCCATACATAATAAATTAATGATTTCAATAACATAAAAACTTCTATTTTTAAAATTTACCTAGAAAAAAATAGTGTTTTCATCAAGGTGGTGGTAAGAAATTAAACCATTTTGATTTAAACGAGCCAACCCATGTTGCCACAATTAAATAATAAATTTCATAAATAGATAAAATACAAAAAGTATAGAAATTAAAAAGATGAGAGAATTTTTTAACATCATATATTGTCATATTAAATAATAATAAGTATGATAAATAAGAAATGTTTTTATTAATGATAGAAATGGAAGGTAAAATTTAAAACCAATTGGGAATAAACCTATTTTGATATATTTTTCTCATCAATAAATTCCACTAATTAAATCCACAATATTAATTTTAATAGTGTAAAAATAAATATTTTGAAAAGTAAATTGAAAACAAAAACATTTTCTTCCCTCCCAATGGTGGGTAAGAAATTCAGCCATTTGGGGTTAAATGTGTTAATAAATAATGTCGTAATTAAATTATAAAAAATTAAAATATATAAATATATAATACAGAAACTAAAAAGAATTGGGAATATCTCTAATATTGTATATTCATTATACTAAACAAAGATAAGTATGTAATGTAAGAAGTATTTTTATTAATGATGTTATAACCAAATAATAAAACTTTTAAAACAAAAAAATGCAAAGAATCACAAAAATTAAAAAAATAGAGAAAATTTATGGGCACATGTCTAATGTTATATATTTATAAAAAATAACATATTGGGTACAAATCTAATATTATACATTCATTATATTGAACAAAAATAAGTATTATACATAAGAAATAATTTTATCAATGGTGGAAATGTAGTACAAAATTTAATGTCAACATAGAAATCAAACTATTTTTCTTTTTGAGTGGTGGGTTAATGGTTTGGGTCAAATGGATTAATAAATGATATAATAGTTAAATAATAAATCTTTAAAAAATAAAAAAGTAATCAAAAGAATATATAACAAATTATATATTAATTATGTCAAATAAAGCTTGTGTTATAAGTAAAAATTATTTATATAATGTAGATTGTGGGTCAATGATCCAACTTTTCAAAAAAACTCATAATGTCATAATTGAATAAAAAATATTAAAAAAAAAGATAGAACACAAAAAATGCAAACAGTACAAAATTTTGTTGAAAAAATTGGGAACAGTTCTAATGTTATATATTCATTTTGTTAAAAAAATGCCCTAAACCTTCAACAACGGGGGGATGCATTTTGCATATATTCCTTGAACCTACCCCCTACCCCGGATTCAATGGTAAATTATTAAAATACGCCTAGTTTTAATGTTAATTTCTAAAATACCCCTAAGTTTCTCTCAAATTCCTAAAACATCTGAGATTTTCATAATCCAATTTAAAATATGCCTAGTTTTAATATTAATTTTTAAAATACCACTAAGTTTCTCTCAAATTCCTAAAACATCTAAGATTTTCATAATCCAATTTTAAAATACTCTCAAATACCCATATTCCAATTTCTAAAATTCTCCAAATCCCCATAATCAAATTTCTAAAAAACCATCAAATATGTACTTTTAGGTAATTGCCCCAGAGGGGAAATTTGGAGATTCTTTATCCCTAACAAGGAGATCTCCCACCCTGGACCTACTATACCACTAGGGATGTGGTAAGAGAATTGGGCTATGAAGTGGAGTCGGGGTTACCTGCCCCAAACCAGCCCGATCTCCATTTGGCAGCCTTCCCCAACTCAGCTGGACTCGGTGTAATGATTAGGGATCATCTTGGGCACATAGTTAGTTGCTAGGCCATGCCAATTCATCTTTGAACCGCAGAAAAAGCATAAGCAAGAAAGAGCCTTATTAGAGGCTCTCAAGTCGGTACACGCCCTGTCCCTTTCAACAGTATTCCCTCTCTCCTTCCTATTGGAGTCTGAATCCTACGGATTATTGGATTTTCTTTTTTTTTTTTGTTTTGGTAATTATCCTACGGATTATTGGATTGCTTCCCCTCTCTTCAGAGGATTCTTCAATATATCGAGACTTATGTTGATAAATAGAAATTTGGCCCAGATCTCACCTAAGAAAAAAAATTGTTTTTATTTGTTAATTTAATCATCAAAATAAATGTTAAGAAAATCTATGATGCGGAAAATACATATCGAAAAAGTTTTGATCCATCAAAACCCACTCACCCATAAATTTTGATAATTAAAACCTGATTAGTTAGCACGTTTATGATGCAATTGATTAGTCTAAAGTTTTTCGGATATCATAGTTGAACCCTTCTTTTTGTGTGGTTTATTCATCTTTTCCAAAATTTTAAGTTATGACTAAAAGAAGAGAAGTCATATTTAAAGGACAAGAAAACCATTCAAAACAAGAGGAATTAATATTTAAAAAAAATAGAAAAATACAACAAGGCAAAACCATTTGGTTGGGTTATAAAATCTAAGAAAAGGATTTATAACCCCAACCGTCCCATCCTTTTGGACAAGAGAGCAATCTAAATTGTCGGTGAAGACAGGGTCCTTATGCCCTTAACACCTTCTAAACTGACTCGGTCAATTGACTCGGCTAAAGCGGGAAATAATCCTTATTTACTACAGCGATATATATACAAGAAGATATACCCCGGAAGGGCTGCCATTAGGGAGCAGCCCGTATATAAAGTACGCTATATCTGTTTCATCTGCGGATCTTGACACATGGCATTGGCTAGATGCATCTTGTCCATCCATCTGTCAATTATTGCCACTTGCTTCCAAATGCCCCTCTTCTAAGACAATTCTGCCTATAAAAAGGGCTCTCACATTGAGGTAAAGACACACATAGACTTAAGTTCTAAGTTTTCTCTTTTGCTTGATCTGACCTTTCACAACTCTCGGCTAATTTGATTGTTGGAGTCTTCGCCCCTGGAATAACTCTCGGGGTCTCTGACATCTTCTTTCTCTCAGCAGGTTGGACTCATCAGCCTTTAACACCAGAAATTATGTTGTTGCTCTCGGCTCCGTATTTGGCAACAACAACTGGCACCGTCTATGGGACCTGTCTTCAAAATTTTACCCTAAGAAAAACAAATATAAACTAATCAACTTGTGTCTCCGAAATGGCTGATAAGCAACACACTGTTCCCAACGTTCAAAACTTAGTCATGATCGACCATTTCGAACTGGTCCTAAACAGACTGGACAACTTGGCTCAACGGTTGCAAAATATAGGGCATCCGGCAGGAGGCCACCCACCCCGTCGAAAGCCATAGACAACACGACGAACAATCGGCCCATACCCCACTAAGCCAGCACTTGGGCGGCCCAGAGGCGGCCAACCCCTCAGAGTTTAACAATAGTAGCCAGCGGGCTAGCAAGCCCTGTTCCAAGACCCCTCGGCTCCCCAATTGAGGGAGCAAACCTGTAGGGTCCCACATTGAGTGCAAGAACCACGACCAACAACTCCGTCGCTCAAAACGCAACCAAAACGATAGCAGGCGCTTGGGTCACTACAGTCCCCCCAAGGGGCTGGAGGCCGGTGTCGTGCCTCTCCTATGCCAATTTCCGACCTCCGCGACCTCCTCAACGGTCACTACTCTCACAAGGATTAGGATGTGTTAGCATCTAAGCACTCCGGGAATAGGGCCAGCCCGTCCCAAGTGAGAGAGAATTAAGACCAGACTAAAGCAACGATGCCTTACATTGACCAGTGCCTTAGAGATATTCTGGTGCAAATTAGTGCCATTTAGGATCAACTTCAACAAGTAAAGGAGAGCCGAGGTGACGCCTCTGCCAGTTGCCATGCCTCATTCACCTAGATGGAGGCCTTCGTGGTTTCCATAATCTCTGAGCCTCTCTTGCCGACTTTCAAGGCCCCAATGCTAGAGACCTATGATGGGAGTACGGACCTCGAGGACCACTTGAAAAGCTTTTGGACCCTCATGCTCCTGCATGGATACTTTGACGCCCTCAGGTGCCGAGCCTTCCTGGCTACATTCAAGGGAGTAGTACGCCGATGGTACTTGACACTGCCTACACACTCCATCGGCTCTTGGGAATAGTTTGCAGACCTCTTCTTAGGTCACTTTGTGAATAGCCAATAGTGTCAAAAGACTGTCATCTCCTTGATATCTATCAAACAGAAGCATGGGGAGAGCCTTCGGGTGTATATGAAGAGGTTCAACCAAGAAGAACTCGAGGTCAAGGACCTCAACCCCTCGGTCTCCAAGCATGCGGCCATTAGCGGCCTCCAGCCTGGACTCCTCAACTGGTCCATTTCCAAGACTCTGCCCAAAACTAAAGCTGAGTTTTTAAAGAAAGTCCAAAAGTACATCACCGCAGAGGAGGCTGAAGCCAACAAATGCCTCCAACATCCGGAGGCAGGGCCTAGTGACAAGAAGAGGAAGGAAAGGGATGGCCATAGTGATAGCCCCACCAACAAGGGTGGTGAGAAGAAGCTACCAGCCTCTTCCTTCAGCAAGTACACACCACTAAACTCCTCCCGAACATACATATTGATTCATGTAGGGAAGGAGGAATTCATGAAATGGCTGACCAAGTTGAAGAGGAATCTGAGAAGGGGGAACCCCAAGTACAGTAAGTACTACTATGGCACCAACCACAACATCGAGGAGTATTATGATCTCAAGAACAAGATCGAGTCCCTCATTCACTACGAGCACTTGAAAGATTATGTTGAAGGCAACACCCCGATGTCATCCTCACAGCAATCATAGGCCCCCCCAACATCCATCACCCCCTAGTTGGAGTCATTGAAATCATAGCTAGGGGCTCAGCCTTAGGAGGAGCATCTGCCTCGTCTTGAGAGGCATGCGCTCGATAGTATAACATTAAGGGCTAAGCACCAAAGAGGTCAAGGCCGGAGGACCTCATCTCCTTAGATTATGACCTACAAAGGGTTTCTGTGTCCCACGACAACATGTTGGTGGTGTCAATCATCATTGCCAACTACATGGTGAAAAGCGTCCTCATAGACAACAGCTCCTCGGCTGACATCCTGTTCTATGAGACATTTGAGAAGATGTAACTAACACCAGACCGATTGTAGCCTATTGATGTGCCACTCATCAGGTTTTTCAGAGCAGCTATTAGACCTAAAGGGAAGATAACCCTACTGGTCACTGTAGGGACCGAACCTTGGCACATCTCTCGAATGACTAAGTTCTTGATTGTGAAGATAGGCTCATTTTACAACACCATCATAGGGAGTCTAACCTTTCACACACTCAAGGCGGTCTTCTCATCTTACCACCTTTCCATGAAGTTCCCCATGGAGCATGGTGTAAGAGTAGTTAGGAGAAACCAACAAGCTGCCAGACAGTGCTACGTTATGGTGCTGAAAGGCAAGAACAAGGAAGCCCTACCATTGGAGGGGCTCGACCTTAGGGATGAATCATGAGGCCGAGGCCAGCCGGTTGAGGACCTCATCTCGGTTCCCCTAGACAAGGCCAAGCTCGAGAAAATGGTACGAATTGGATCTTGCCTCCCTTAAGACACTTTTTGAACTATTAAGCTTCATCAAAGCCAATATTGACATGTTTTCTTGGTCCTTCACTGATATGCTAGGAATTGGCCATTCGGTCATTAGTCACAAACTAAGCATGGACCCGAGCTATAGGCCGGTTCGGAAAAAGAATAGGAACTTTGCATTGGAGTGTTGGAAAGCCATTGGAATGAGGTGGACAAGCTACTCGGTGTTAGTTTCATAAGGGAGGTATACTACCCGAAATGGCTATCTAATGTGGTCATGGTTACGAAAGTTAATGGGAAATGACTTATATGCATTGACTTCACAAATCTCAACAAGCGATCAAGGACGCTCCGTATGTGAAGTGGCCACATCGGCTGAAGGCGAATCCTAGTGTAAGAAATAAAAATTTGTATTGTAATTTCCATAAAGACCACGGTCATAGTACCAAAAATTGTAAAAACCTTCGTAACGAGATAGAGGAGCTCATCCGTCGCGGATACTTAAGAAATTTTGTACAAAACAATAATAATAATAAACCAGGTCGGCAGGGGGAGCAGATTAGAGATGTTCCTGAATCTAGCAGGCAAGTAGAGCAGCCCCCTAAAGAAAGACCAGTTCGGGGAACTATTCATGTGATTGTCAGAGGTTCAATCGTCGCGGGCTGCACCTCAGCAGCAGCTCGGACATCAGCTCGGGAGGCCGCTAGGGAAGAGCAGAATCCCCCGAAGCGGCCAAGGACGGAAGACCCGATCTTTTCACAGAGGATGATGTGCGCGGAGTCCACTACCCCCATGATGACGCACTCGTCATAAAGATAAAGATTAATGACTTTGAAGTCAGGCGTGTCCTTGTCGACTCTGGCAACTCGCCAGATATCCTTTTCAAAGCAGTATTCGACAAACTTCAGCTCTGGGAGAGTGATCTCAAGCCTACAAGCACTCCCTTGGTAGGTTTTAGCGGAGAGGAAGTCAGGCCCCTAGGAAGAGTCACCGTACCTGTGGAGGTCGGCACCTGGCCTAGCATGGTAAGGCTCAACCACGATTTCTTGGTGGTCGCAACTCCCTCCCCGTACAATGCCATAGTGGGTCGGCCCATCACCCACACCTTACGCGCGGTGGTCTCCACCTACTATGTGGCGATGAAGTTCCCTACGGACTTCGGAGTCGGAGTGGCACGAGGCGATCAGCTTGAGTCCCACAAATGCTACGTCGCCACCCTCAAAGGAAAAGCCAAGGTGGTAGATGACCTCGAGCTGGAGCGACCTGCGGAGCAGTGCGAGGAACGAGCTGCACCCACCGAAGAGACTGTCTCCATCCTGGCATCGGCAGAGGGCCCAACTCAGACACTTCAGATCGGCGCTTCTATTGAAAAGCCTCTACGATCCCAACTGGTAAGTTTTTTACTTGAAAATTTAGATGTTTTTGCATGGTCCACAGCAAAGTTGCCCGGCAAAGACCCTAGCATCATAACTCACAAGCTTAATACTGATCCTGTAGTTAGGCCCGTTAGACAGAAGAAACGCAACTTAGCCCCAGAATGATGGAGAGCAGTTGACGAGGAGGTTGAGAAGCTCCTCGCAGCCAACTTTATCAGAGAGGTCAATTACCCGAGCTGGGTTGCCAACCCCGTTCTGGTAAAAGAGGCTAACGGTAAATGGCGCAAGTGCGTCGATTATACCGACCTAAACCAAGCTTGCCCAAAGGAATGCTTCCCTCTCCCTAGGATCAACCGTCTGGTGGACGCAACCTCAGGGCGTGAGTTGCTGAATTTCTTAGACGCCTATTCGAGCTACAACCAGATCAGGATGGACCCAGCTGACGAAGAAAAGACTGCCTTCATAACCGAGCTCAGCCTGTACTGTTACAAGGTCATGCCCTTTGGGTTAAAAAATGTCGGGACAACCTTTCAGAGACTTGTAAATAAATTATTTGAACCATTGATTGGTAGAAAAATAGAATGTTATGTAGATGACATGGTCGTCAAAACCCAATTTTCACATGATTTAATACAAGATTTGCATTCAGTTTTTGAAATTCTGCGGAAGTTTAACATGAAATTGAACCCGAATAAGTGTGGCTTTGGTGTCACCTCAGGTAAATTCCTAGGGTACATCATTAACTGGCACGGCATTGAGGCTAACCCGGACAAAATTAAGG
Source organism: Nelumbo nucifera (assembly GCF_000365185.1). The sequence goes on from NW_010729393.1 coordinate 273,655, forward strand.
CTATCCTAGAAATGAGACCACCCCGGAAATTGAAGGAGGTTCAAAAATTGAACGGCCATATAGCCGCTCTGAGTCGTTTCATGTCCAAATTGGCAGATCACTGCCTACCTTTCTTTAAGGCAATAAAAAGCAAAGGCTTTGAATGGACCAAAGAGTGCCAGCTCGTGTTCGACGAGCTCAAAAGGTACCTCGCCAGCATCCTGGTCTTAACCCGACCTGAAGAGGGTGATGTTTTAGAGCTGTACCTCTCGGCAAGTGACGAGGTGGTCAGCTCAGTATTAATAAGAGATGTAGATCGGGTCCAATGACTCGTCTACTATGTTAGTAAATTGTTGCAGGGAGCAGAGACAAGGTATCCAAAGATAGAAAAGCTGACCTATGCAATGGAAATTGCAGCCTGGAAGCTCCGTCCGTACTTCCAAGTTCACACTGTCATCGTCCTTACCAACAAACCCCTGAGGCAAGTCCTGCTCAAGCCCGAGGTCTCCGGTAGGTTGACGAAGTTGGCCATCGAGATCAACGAGTACGATCTCCAATACCAGCCGCGAACTACTATCAAGGCCCAAGCCTTAGTAGATTTTGTCGCATAATGCACCTTTAGCTCCGAAGTCCCCAGGCCGGTCAAACACGAGGCCCCCACCTCGGACGAGCCTGAGGTTCCCAGGCCGGTTAAGCTCGAGCACCGTGAAGTAGCAACCAGCGCATTATCTCTCCTAGTGAAACCAAGCGCGAATTGGGATGAGGAGCCTTGGATCCTTCATGTAGATGGCTCGTCAAACCAACAGGGCAGCGGAGCTGGGATCGTTTGTATGGGCCAAACGGTGTGAAGCTGGAGTATGCACTACGCTTCGAGTTCGCGGCATCCAACAATGAAGCGGAGTACGAGGCGTTACTAGCCAGACTGGCTCTAGAAAATGAAGTGAAAGCCAAACACATTGTCATATGCAATGATTCTCAGCTCGTGGTCAACCAGATTATGGGTGAGTACGAAGCTCGCGAGCCAACCATGATCTTTTACTTAGCCAAAGTAAGAGAGGCTCTCCTCAACTTCCAGTCACACTTCATCCAGCAGATCCCGAGATCAGAGAACGCTGAGGCCGATGCCGTATCCCGGTTAGCTAGCACCAGTGATAACACCATGAGAACCGTGTATATAGAGAACTTACCTCAGCCTAGCATTCTCGGGGGGGCAGAGGAGGTCGCTCCTGTCATTCAAGCAGAGTCGAACTGGATCGATCCGCTCGTGAGCTTCCTACTGCATGGGACCCTCCCTACAGATCGTAATGCCGCCAGAAGGGTAGAGCGTCAGGCGGCCAAATATGTCATAATAGACGAACAACTGTACCAGAGGTCTTACACGCTCCCCTATCTGCGCTGCTTGCGACCGTCCGAGGCCGAGCTCGTGCTCCGCGACACTCATGAGGGCCTGTGCAGTGGACACTTGGGTGGTAGGGCCCTCTCCCAGAAAGCGCTACGACAGGGGTACTACTAGCCAACAATGAAGGCAGATGCGATCGAGCTCGTCAAAAGATGTGACAAGTGCTAGAAGCATGCTACATCCACCATCGGCCCGCTGCCAACCTCAAGTATCTCACCAGTCTGTGACCTTTCGCACAATGAGGGATCGATATACTCGGACCATTTCCACTAGCAATAGGCCAAAGGAGGTTCCTAGTGGTGGCAGTTGATTATTTCACTAAGTGGGTAGAAGTTGAACCTCTCGTAACAATCACGGCGCGAAATGTGCAAAATTTCTTTTGGAAGAACATAGTGTGTCGTTTTGGACTACCGTAGCCTACCAGCTTAGAGTAGCTTGGTACTATAACGCCAAGGTCAAAAAGCGGAACTTCTGCGTCGGAGACCTGGTCCTTCGAAAAGTTATGGTGCGCTTGGTGTTGGTAAGCTCGGGCCAAATTGGGAAGGACCCTACCGAGTAAAGTGGGTGCTCAGGTAAGGCACATACGAGCTCGAAACCCTAGAAGGGAAACAAGTACCTCGGGTATGGAATATTATCAACTTAAGGCAATATTACCTATAAATTACCAAACTAAGCGGACTATAAGTCGCTCCCAGAAGCCTAAGGGCCAGAATATCGAGCTAACAAAAACCTCGGCACTATAAGACCCAGTCGCCTCTATGGCATGGGCGAACTCTAGGAGAGTATAAGTCACTCCCCCAACCTAAGGGCTAAAACACCGAGCTAACAAGGACCTCGGCACCAAATAAAACCTAACCGTCTCATCGGCATAGGCTAAGTATTAATACCAAAAGCGCAGGCAGCTCGGGTGTGAACCCTATGATACATAGCTCACCTCGGTACACAAGTTAAACCCGTTAAGGGACAATCTACGCCAACTTAACCAAGGTGCATGCAGGTCGGGCATATGCTCGCTATGTTGACCACCTCGGGGTGTATTATAAAATCCCCCCAAGTGCTGGGAAGCAATTCGGGGTAACAATGACCAAAAAACCCCACTTCGGGTGTTCAACTCTAACAGTTTGAGTGATAGTCGCTTCGGCAAAAAGTAAAGGGCATAGCACTTAGCAAAAAAAAAAAAGAGATACATAAAACCGGGTCCAGATGCCCGGGGACAACCATTCAGAAAATCCAGCCAAAGAAAATAAGAGCAACCAGCCTCAAGGTTCCACCGCCTCTTCGTCGTCCTTTGGAGAGTCGGGTTCCTCCTCCTCCGCCATGTCCGTCATCTCCGGGTCCAGGCCCTTCATCGTTATGCCTTCAAGGTTGAGCCCGGAGAACTTCTTCCGGACCAGCCATCGGCAGAGCTTGAAACCCGAACGGTAAGACCTCGAGCCGTACTCGACCTGGAGGTCCTGGAACTATGAGGATTCCTTGAAGTCCTCCACCGCCTTAGCCCGCTCTTCCTCCACCACGACGTCGAAGTTTCGGGTCCGATCATGGAACGTGGACTCCATGCTCTAGACCTGCTGGCGAAGCAGCTCCCTCTCTGCTACCGCCCTCGAAGACTCCTCCCTGTAGCGGGTTCTCTCCTCAAACAGTCGGGAGATTCGTGCCTCTTGGTCCTTGACGTGGAGCTCCTGGGCCTTGCTCCCCTTCTGAGCCTGGAGGACCTCATTCCGGGCCCGGTCGAGCTCGCGTTGAAGCTTCCACAATTTAATCTTCTGATTGATGGCATCATGGGAGTGGACAGCAGACTGGCAGGCCATGGCGTCGATGGCGAAGTTCAGCTGCCAATAACAAAGCCGAGGTGAGTAAAAAAAAAAAAAAGAGAAGGAGAGAAGAGGGAAGAGAAAAAGGCACTTACCACCATGCAGTGGGACGAAGTCAGCCTGAAGAGCAGCTTGGGGTGCATCCCGGACCAGTTCGCGATCTCCTCATTGGTGATCGCCTGTCGGCTCCTTTGCGAGGCCACAAGAAAATTAGTGATGCTCTCTTCTCTCCCCTTGGTAGGGAACCGTGGGAAGATGGTGGGATCACGCTGTGCGGACGGGGCGGAATCCTCAGGAGGGGGAACTTCTTCCTCGCCCCCCTCCGCGGCTACCCCCTCAAACTGCATGGGTGGGACCTCAGGCGGCGAAACAAAGGCTGGATCCACAGCCGCCTCGAACTCAATGCCCCCAGAAGAGGACGTACGGTCAGGGCGCGACCTCTTCGCCCTGTGCTTCTGGTTGCTTGACAGAAGGCGGCGTGCATCTACACCCGACATGGCTGCAAAAGACCGCAAGTATTAGTCCAGCTGGCAAAAAACGAAAAAAGAAAAAGAAAAGGAGGGAAAGGTGACCTTAAGGTAACCTACCAGGGCTCAGACCGGCCTGCGCGAGCTTCTCCTCAATCAAATAGTCCGAGCAGAGGAGGCCAACTCCCGCCTAGGATTGCAGTGTTTCTCGAACCTTCCGGTCCAAAGTAACGCCCGGATCCTAAATGGTCCCCCTCTAGTGGGTCAGGAAGGGCCACCCCTCGGGGTTGCGAACTATGAAGTAACCCCACTTCCAGGCGGGGATCTCATTTGGCAACTCATGCAAGATCTTAAAGCCTAGGCGGGGGGAAAAGTAGTAAGAGCGCCTTTCTTGAGGAGCTCCGGGGGAGGCATTCTTAATAGACAGGATAGAAGCAAAAATATCTAGAGAGAGGGGAAGACAGTATTCGAAGCACAAAGAAATTGTCCCAACCACGTTCCGTATCGCGTTGGGGTAAAGCTGGTCTATAGTGACATTAAAGTTGGAAAGAATCTCCACTACCAGAGGATGAAGAGGGAGTCGGAGGCCGGCCACAAGCTGCTCCTCAAAGATCACGATTTCGTCGTGATCATGCTCCCAGGGATAGTTGTTGGAGGGAAGACTATAGATAAGATCCCTAGGGAGGTTAAAGTAAGAAACTAGAGCCTGAAGCCTTTCTATCGTCATGGTGGAAGGGCCGAAGGTGTCCAGTTCCCACCCTTGGAAAGTAGAAGCCTGATTCTCAGAGGCTTCTCGAGCCTCCATAGATTGACCCTCAGGGAGCCCCCAAGCTCCCCCTGAGCTTAAAGGGACGTCACCTTGATTATCATCCCGGGGGAAGACACCGCAATATGGGTACCCAGACATGGTTGATGGAACAGAAGACTCACCAGGAAGAAACTAAAACCAGAAGAACGGTGTGAGCAAAAGAAGAGCTTGAGCAAGTAGACAAAGGCACGACCTCGAATCCGAAAGCAAAGCAAGTTGGCATAAAAGAAATGAGGCCTAGGGCTCCCTCTATTTATAGCCTCAGTGCCCGTAAGCCAACGGCTCAGATAAAGGCAAATCCAATGGTTCGCAATTAATCTGGCTACACATCTTCCAGTACTGAAGTAATGCCTGCTGCATGTCTTCCAGGATTGAAGTAATGCCGGTTGCACGTCTTCCAAAACTGAAAGCCGCTTGGTGCGCTTTTTGGTGCCCAAGAAATCCATAAATCACCTGACATTCGCGCGTGTATTTAATGTGGTCAGCCAACCCAGTTTGAATTATGGGTCAAGTCAACTCGTCGCTTTGTGAACTCTCCGCACTAGAGTAAGACCCTTAGCCCGAGGAGTGGGGGGCAATTGATGGAGGGTGATTTGACCCGACCTCATGAGTAGGCGACACGTGGACTTGATTTGACATAAGTGACAGCACAACGCGACAGCCTGGCTACTTGATGCAGCAAGCTCGCTAAAGCCCTTGTGGGCCAGCTCGCTACATGACAACTCGCTACGGAACAAGCTTGCTATGGCACGAGCTCGAACACGTCGATATGACAAAGGGGACACTCCAAGCTAAGTCTATCCCAGCTCGCGAGCTAGGAAAATCAGCTCACTCCGATCCTTAGGCAAAAGGGTCGTCTCGAAGACCTCAGATGTAATCACCTCAGGACGCCTCCAATAGCTCGCTACAAGGCAGCTCGCTATTAAGCGATGCGGCGTTTTCAGGAAGCTTCTTACCTGGCAAGACCATACCCGCCAGACTGCACCCACATCTCCTGACTGACGGCATAGTCTCTGCCAGCACCAGCGGCCCGCGCCCATGTCTCTCGAAAGGTGGCGGCGTGCCTATCCTTTTCGGGTCATGCATTTCACTTGATTGGGCAGTACCCTGCAACAATTACCTGATCCCCAAGAAGCAAAGGTACTGAACTTGCGCCATCTGCACTCTTAGCTCTCTCTTTGCATTCTCTATAGTTCTCTCAGAGTTCTAACTTAAGCATCGGAGTGTTCCCGCTGGGCAAGCTCCCTGGGAATTCTTCACTTTCCTCTTCTTCTCAGGTACTGTCCGTCGCCAGTTAGGAGCCAGGTTTCCGCCAACTAGGAGTGTCTGGATCGTGCTGCATCAGTGTAAGTAGATGTTCTTATTTGTACATGATTCAAGGTTTGGTAGATATCCATAAGCTCTACCATGTTTGGTTGGGTAAATACCCGTAAGTTCTACTAGGTTAGGTTAAGTAGGCACCCATAAGTTCTCCTAAGGTATTTTAGTCACTCAAAAGTCCTACTGGTTATAAGTCTTTGCTGGCGTCCAGAAGTCTACCTAGATTGGTCAATGGAAATCCTTAAATTGTGTTTGAGGCAAAGGTTTCTACCGAACCTTTATAAAATTCATTTGTGCCTCTTCTCTTTGTGCTTTCCTGTTTTATCTTTCTTTATTTTGCTTCAAATTTCTATAGTTACTTTACTACTAATATCAGTAACATCTTTAGCTAACTAAAAAAGCTTGAAAATCTGGTTATCTTGCAGCAATTGCATCTTACTTTGTTTATTTTCTCTTGAATTACAAGATATGGAATTCTTTGTGCAACTACTAAGCTACTAACTCTACTAACCCTACCAAGTGTACTAACATTTACATTTATATTTCTGTAGTTATTTATCTTTATTACTTTATTTACTATTTAACTGTATTATTTACATTTCATCAGTTAAATTTGTCCTTGTGGTTCCGGTAGTAGTTCTCCCACTGCTAGAATCACAAGTTGATTATTCTTTAGTAGTTAATCCTCACAACTACAAACTTGTTCCTAGTCCTTTAGATATATAATCGTTATGTGAAGCAAAAAGTCGTGTATGAATTATGGAATTTTCCTCTCGAGACATGGAAACCCTAGAGAACGCGCTTTGATCACCTTGGGAATCCTTAGCCGAAGACCTTCGCTTCTTTGCTCAAATCTGTTACAGCTTTCACGCCTGTGATTCTAGAGAAGATCAATCTGGAAGAGAAGGCTCCTTCTCTACGTTGGGGCGAACCTACAAATCTTTTTTCAGAGGAAGAAATCCAGAAGTCTCTATATCCTTTGAAGCTTGCTCTAATAGGTAAGTGCGTCTATGGTAGGCCACCTCTTCCTGAAATCAAAGAGTTTCTAATAAGAACTTTTAGGTTACGAATTGTGATAACTTCTCTTGATTCGCGTAGTATTCTGATTCGACTTACGGATGAAGAGGAATTTTTAAGGGTCTGGTTGCGTGAATCTTTTTGCATGAAAGAGTTTTATTTTCATCTATTCAAGTGGGCTCCAGCTTCCACCCTAACCATAATAGAAAAAAAGAAGAGAGGAAAAAAAAAAGACAAATAAAACAAAATAGAGAAAAGGGACATCACAACAAAAAATCTTGTTAAAATATTCCCTACTTTTCATGATTATGTTAAGGAAATACAAGGCCCTATAAATCAAATGAATATGCACAGGCATTATGTTAAATAATAAAATATAGAATTAAAATGTAGCAATCATAAACAAAGAGAAATAAAGAAACTGCAATGTGAAACCAGAAAATATAAATTCACCTTAGTTTCTTGCATTGAAAAGGATAAACATCTTTGTAGGAAAGTACTTGAATTGCAGATTGTGTTAGACACAGATTGAACATGAATTAGAAAGCTCAGTGGTAATTATTGACCAATCTACATAAGCGTTCATTACATGTGAGACTTTAGCACATAACGCATGAGAGAAAAAGGAAGATGGAATCAGTTTTGGAAAGTCTTGATCTGCTGTTAATTCCTCTGACTGTATTCTGTACTGCTGTATCTTGTATGCTGTATCTTGTATTTGAAATTCAAATTTCATACAATACTTGTAATTTAATACAAACGTATGAAAGTGATTATTGAGTTCTTTTCAACCCTCAATTCTAAGTTGGTATCAGAGCATCTGATCCAAAATTTTCCATGGCTCAAAACTCAACCACCTCTAGTACCTCTCAGAATAGCCAATCTACAAGAGAGCTTAATCCAACAATCACTTTGCTACCCGGTAACATCTCTCATTATTTTCTTGTAAGACTCAACGGGAGAAACTATAATCTTTGAAAGGCTCAGTTTCTTCCTATCTTCAGAGCCCACTCCCTCATGGGATATGTTGATGGCACATTCAAAGCTCCAGCCGAACATGTCACACAAGAGCGTATCTCATCAACCAATCCAACTGTGGAAGTCAACAAAGATTATGTTGCTTGGTATCAACAAGATCAAATGATCCTGAGTTGGACAATAGCATCTCTTACTGAGACGGTCCCGAGTCATGTGGTAAGTGCTTCATCATCGTATGAAGCCTAGTCCATTCTACAGTGGACCTTCTCATCTTGCTCTCGCGCTAGAGTTCAATAGTTAATGTATCAACTCAACACCATCAAGAAGGGAGCAGAGCATCTGCTCCATTGCTGATTCACTAGCAACCATTGATCAACCCCTCAATAGTGGTGATCTAGTCTTGTCTGTTCTCAGTGGCCTTGGGCCTGAGTATAGCCCGTTTGTGACAGCCACTAACACCAGGGTCAAACCAATAACCTTTGAAGATCTTCATGGGCTTCTTCTCAACCAAGAAATCAGACTTGGAGATCTAACCTCGACCTCAGTGGACCTGCACTCTCCTACTGTTAATGCTGTCACAAAACCATCCACTCCTCTATACAACAAATCTAACCAATAGCATCGTGGTGGTAACCATAATGGCAAAAATAATGGTAGACACAACAACTATCAAGGGAATTGTACCAACAATCAATATCAGAACCGAGGACAATCTCAAGGCAAGGGTAAATTTTTTCAACAGAACAATGGTGGTGGCCAATATCAATATTTTCAACCACGTCTGCTCTGTCAACTTTGATCTCAACTAGGTCATGTTTCTCTTCATTGACCAAAAAGGTTTAATCACACATTTATAGGTACAGTGATGTCTAATCTTGCTACACATACTCCCAGGTTGTACCAAAATGTTTGGTACCCTGACTCTGGTGCTTCTACACATCTCACATCTAATCTCTCCAATTTGTCAATACATTCTGAATACTCTGGACTTGAGCAGGTCAACGTAGTTGATGGCACAGGTTTGCCAATAGCCCGTGTGGGATCCTCTCATTGTTTATCTAATGGTTGTGTGCTTAATATGAGTGAAATACTCCATGTTCCCCATATCACAAAAAATCTTCTCTCTATATCTCAACTTACAAAAGACAATGATGTTTCTGTGGAATTTCACCGTGACTTCTTTGTTGTCAAGGATTGAATGTCGGGGAAACCTCTCCTCCACGACCAGAGTATAAATGGGTTGTATCAACTAGTAGTCGATCAAGTTCTGCACAATAAAGCTCCATCAGCACTTGTTGGAGAGCAGGCATCTGTTCAGATGTGGTATTCCCATCTTTGACACCCTACCTAACAAGTAGTTCGTAATGTTCTTCGTCAACATGGACTTCCTACTTATTATAATAAAGAGATACCCATGGCTTGTGAGACCTGTCAATTTGGCAAGTCCAAGCGTCTTACTCTACCAAGTTGTAGCACAACTCCTCTTCAGTTGATATTCTCTGACGTCTGGGGGCCCTGCTCCCTTAGCATCCTAGGAAGGATATCACTATTATGTGTTATTGTTAGATGATTACAACAAGTATGTTTGGAAATTTCCATTGGTTCACAAATCGGATGTGTTTTCTACTTTGGTTCTATTTAAGAATATGGTAGAATGTTTATTTGATTGCAACATCAAATTTCTTCAATTAGATTGGGGAGGCGAATACTAGTCCGTTTCTAAATTTCTTCAAAATGAAGGTATCTTGCCCTCATACCCACTACCTAACTTTGTATTAACCCAATCTACTTCCCCTAACATTATTCACCCCAATCCACGTCCATCCACTAATGTCCACCCTATGACCACTTGATCGAAGGCTGGAATTTGGAAGCCCAGATTGTACTTTGTTACCAAACATCCCCTTCCTTCCCCTAACCTACTTGAACCTACATCCTATTCTCAGGCTTCTAAACATGAAGAGTGGCGCCATGCCATGATTGAGGAATACAATGCCCTCATAAAAAATGGGACATGGGAGTTGATCCCACAACATCCTTCTCAAAATGTGATTGGTTGCAAGTGGGTGTACAAAATCAAGAGGAAGCCGGATGGGTCCATTGAATGATACAAGGCTCATCTTGTAGCCAAGGATTTCACCAAAGAGTTGGTATTGATTACAAGGACACTTTCAGTCCAGTGGTAAAGCCTACAACCATCTGTGTTGTTTTATCTCTTGCCAAGACTAATGGCTGGCCCATTCGTCAACTTGACATCTCCAATGTCATTCTTCATGGCCACCTTGAAGAAGTTGTGCACATGACACAACCTCCCGGCTTTGTAAATCCCCAACTACCGGCTCATGTTTGTCTATTTCATAAATCCCTTTATGAGCTTAAACAGGCTCTACGGGCCTGTTTTCAGTGGCTCTTGAATCAGCTTCTCACTATGGGTTTTTTGGGTTCTAAAACGGATACCTCTCTCCTCATTTACAAATCCAATAGCCTTATCATGTATGTATTGGTTTACGTAGATGACATTCTTGTCACGGGGAATGATACATCTACTATCACAACTTCATTGAGGAGCTTTCCCGCCATTTTGCACTCAAGGACCTTGTCTTAATCCATTATTTCTTAGGTGTGGAGGCCCATGATAGTGATGCTGGTCTTCATTTGTGCCAAAGAAAATACTTTGCTGACTTACTTTTCCGTACTCGTATGGATGGCTCGAAGCCCATCTCCACACCATTTTGCATGTCCACCCCTACATCTAAGCATATCTTCCTAATGCTACAGAATACTGCAACATAGTAGGAGCATTACAATATCTTCTCACCACGCAACCTGATATCACCTTTGTTGTTGATCGTCTCTGTCAACACATGCATCTCCCAACAGAGGCGGATTGGTCTGCTGTTAAGAGAGTACTCCGCTTACTGAAACACACCATAGATTATGGGCTCATCATCAATCCCTCATCTACTCATCTTCTACAAGCGTACTCTGACTCCGATTGGGCAGGGTCCCCTAAGGATCAGAAATCAACCACTAGGTATGCTGTCTTCCTCAGAGATAACCTTATTTCTTGGTGCTCCAAGAAACAGAAGGCTGTTGCACGCTCTTCCATAGAAGCGGAATACTGAGCCCTTGCCACAGTTGCTGCTGAAGTTACTTGGTTACAATCATTATTGAAGGAACTTGGACATTTTCTTCCCCATCCTCCAGTTGTCTTGTGTGACAACCTCAGTGCAACTTACCTCACAACAAATCCCATTTTTCACTCCCGCACAAAACATCTTGAGATTGAATTTCATTTTGTGTGTGACAACAAGGTTGCTTCCCGGAACCTGATTGTTCGGTACATACCTATAGCCAATCAAATTGCTGACATCTTCACTAAAGGGCTATCTCGAACTCATTTTTTGACCATGAGAGACAAATTGAACGTTGTTCCTACCCCGTTTAGTTTGCGGGGGCATATTGACCAATCTACAGCATCAATTACATGCAAGACTTCAGCACATAACGCGTGAGAAAAAAAAGGAAGACGGAATCATTTCTGGAAAGTCTTGATCTGCTGTTAATTACTTTGACTATATTTTGTACAGCTGTATCTTGTATTTGAAATTCAAATTTCATACAGTACTTGTAATTTAACACAGATGAATGAAAGTGATTATTGAATTCTACTGGTAAAATTGATCAAAATACTAGGACCCAAAAAGCTCACTATGTCATTGGTTTGACTATCTATTCCAATCTAACTTTTGTAACACTAGATCATTGGAATGAAAATTTATCTGCCAGTAAAGAAAGATGCATTATTTTTCAGGTTGTGCAAGAGAAGATAGAGAAAGACAATGTGCACCTGTATGAAATATATTCCACAATTAACCAATATGTATACAAGCCTGAGCTTATCTATTGAAAGACTTCTTGTCTGCCAATGATTAGGAATTGAAAGAGTCAGAATTATTTCTACACTTGTGAACCCACTGCACATGTTAAGGGGTTAAGCTATTTAAAGTAGGCATAACCTATCCACCGTCCAGGGAGAATAGAGAGGACGTATGAAGCCTTTTTTTCTCATAGTGTTTTTGAATTGAAAGAAATGATACATGTATGTGTGTCTTTGTAATGTTTTCAATTCTCTTTGTAAAACCTTCCTATAGAGATTGCAAAAAGGAAAATTTTCTAACGTGCTTTGGTTATGCCCATTTGAAACCCTAATCCTTGAGTAAACAAAGAGCTCAAATGGACTAGAAGAATTTAACAAATAAAGGGTTTATTTTCTAACTAGTAGAACTCAAAGGAATCCATAAATGGAAAAACAAGTAGAGGCAAAACCCTAGGCAAGAAGGAAAACAAGTGGTGCCCTTGTTTAGTTAATTAGCACAACAACTAAATTGAAGAAATATTAGTGAAACCCAAATGAAACACAAAGAGGATGGATTTACCTCTCTTCTATCTAAAATGTGATTCAGTTCCTTTAATCATCTTTCTGGAACAGCCCTGCAATAGCAACAAGGATTAAGAAGAAGAAAGAGATTTGAGTTGGAACTTGGAAGAGAGCAAGCACTTGCCTTATTTCTTTGATCACATACTTTATACTTGAGAAACTAGAAAAGTGATCAGTGAAACGGCCCAGAAATGAATATGCATGAGACTTTCTCGAGTGAGAACGTCAGGTGGGAAGAAGAAACTGGTGCCCGCACATTTTTATGTCAATTGTTCAAATTGTCACAGGAAGAAGAAATATGCATGGGAACTTTCTTGCCATTTTTTTATTTTTAAAATTGTCCTAGGTTGATCCACTTAAATCGGGCAGTCAAATTGCTGATCCAAAAATTGGTGGCCAAAGCGGTTCCCATTCTAGGTCAGTTTTTAAAACATAGGTATTAAACCAAAAACGAATTGACTATTAGTGTTTTCAATCCGTCATTGACCCAACCAGCTGAACCATGCATTTGACTCATGATCCAATTATTATTCTAGCTTGGAATAACTTAACAATTGAAAACTATTCAAAAACCATTAATTTGGTAAAATACCATTGACCTGTACGGTTAAACCATTGATTCAACTGACCCAAGCAGATCATGGGTTGTAAATTATAGTTTATATGGAAACTTCCAAAAATTATAACTTTGCACATGGTTATCAAATTGGAATAGTCTTTTTCTAATTTTGGATAACTTTTTGAGATCTATGCATTCCTCGATACTTTGGCCCACTTTTTTTGTTAAAAATGCCTTTTCTAGCCTCAAATCTTAATGTTCAGTATACAAAATTAATTTGAAGATAAAAAATATTTAATAAGTAGAACATAGTTATATATTCTAAATATATATTAGCTATTGTTTTGAAAATCCAATCTTGTGGTTGAATCATTTTTGTCCCAAGGTCATGGGTCAATGATTCAACCATTTGGGTTGAACGAGTGCGAGTGTGAGTGTGGCATGTGATTAATTTAATTATAAATATAAACATACATATCTGTATAAATATATTATATAGAATAAATAATATATAATTACATTCCATGTGTGATATTTGTAGGTATATATTTTATTTTAGGACTTTTTATATCTTAATTTAGTTATTTAACTTTTATAAATAATAAATAAATAAGTTAAAAATTAGGATTTATGGCCAAAAAATGTTTTTTTGGCAAAAATAGTAGGACAAGGCACATTTTGCACCTTTAAACATGTAGATCTCACAAATTTAACCAAACATTAAAAAAACCACCCTAATTTGACAACCGAGCACAAAGTTATGGCCTCCGAAAGTTTTCATCTTATAACTTGTGACCCAATGACCAAACCAAGTAGGTAAACAATTCAACTACATAGGTTGAATAGAAATTTGACCAAGTTAACAATTTTTAGTGAAATCCCGAGTTAATGGCAAATTGAATACGTTCATATGTATATGTATGTATGTATGCCCATTCAACCTAGAGGGAAAAATAGTTTAGCCTCTAGGTTTGCTTTTAAAACCTTTCTCTAGATTTCATGCCTCTCACCTTCCCTTCCCCTATCTATCTCTTCAATTGAAGCCACTAAACTGATTCATTGGTACTGTCTCCCATTTCTCTTCTTTGGTAATCTCTCTCTCTCTCTCCATTAATCAGGGTTCTTTACAAAAACATTGAAAAAATGTCAGAATTCTTCATTCATTACATCAAAATTATGGTTTAGTGAGAATTTTTACAATGGCATTTATTTAATCACCATTATATGTTAGATTCAATGGTAGATATTAAAACTCACTATATACCGATGTTTTCAACTTGTTGTTGACTTGGATTCTCTCTTTGGTAATTTAGATTCCTTGTTATTTTTTATATTTTCACTTAAATTTTTTTTTTGCCTCAAATATCAATTTTTGAATAAAAATTAAACCTAAAATAAAAAAATGGCACAATATATAGCATACACATACATAGCTGAAAACCTATATTGATGGATGTTAAAAATCTGATGGAGAAGATAAGTTATATAGCAACGAATTACAAATTCCATTAGTGTAATTTGGAACTATAATGACAGACCAATGAATTCGTTGATATTTTATATACATATAGTAACAGATGATAATATCCATCGCTAACACCATCTATACCAACAGATTTTAACCGTTAGTAAACATGGTTGTTGGTATATAAGTAGTTTTAGTGATGGACTTATACTTTGTTGGTATTTCTCAAGACATATAGTAACAGATGCAAATATCCGTTGGTAAAAACCATTTTTTTTGTAGTGTTTTATCTTGCATCAAATTTGGAAAGCCCGCAATGCTCATGTCTTTTTTTTGTAGGTGCGAATGTTCCGATTGGGCAAAGAGTCAAGCTTTCCATGAGGGTATCAATTTGGCCATATTTTTATCATGCATGCTCTAAGTTATTATTATTGAAGGTGTGATGCTTAGTTGATTACTAACCTCCTATTGATGGACACTTGTGAACCACTATGTTTTATTAGAACTAGTATCGCTGATTGTAGGATTGCTCTCTCTCACCTGAATCCTAACTCGATGAATCATGTTCACAGATCAGCAAACAATGCAGCTCATATTATGCCAAATATGGCTTATTGTTGTAAAGATCGATCTTATACTTGGTCGTGAGTACCTACTCTCTTGAAGAATACACACTTATATTTGACATTTCATCGAACTAACTTAATGAAATGCCTTGGGTCTTTCATGTTGGAAATCAAGCAGCCGTTGGGTAGTTGAGTTAGTTGCCATCCTTGAGAAAAAAAACTTCAACATGCTAAGCATTGATTGGCCAAGTACAACAATTTTGACGAGATGAGATGAACTGTATAAAACCGCTCTAGCCATCGTCATTATATCATCACAAGTGAATCACTTCTGGTTTGCTACCAACTCCCACTAAAGCCAAAAGTCATTGACGCAAAATGTCAAATAGTCTATTTGCGATGTCATATTTTAGTTGTGTAACATCAAGCAAGCAACATGCAAGGTACAAAATGTCAAATAGTTTACACATGATAACACTCAACCAAAAGAAAATTCAAATCGAGACTCTCCTGGATGAAACTCTGTACAGACAGACCTTCATCTTGAATGGTCCTCAGAAGTCTCTCATGGCGAGTGAAACTCTTACTAACCCAGAGAAAGATGTCAAATGGTTAGGTATTCTGTAGTAAGAGCAACTAAATGTTAGTTACACTAACTTGATGACTTCAATTTATTTTATTAGTTAATGTTTCCCAGAGGGGCTTTCAAAATGGAAGACATTTTGTAGTACTGGTGGAAGTGCATGGGACAGGTCTTGCCACAACCACAAGTAATGTTTCATGTGTCTTTGCCTTTTCTTCTTTGTTTTTCATTGATAGGTATGATAATATTTTAAGAGAAAGGTATGATTTTGGACGGGTGAACTAAATATGCGAATTTGGGCTGGGTGGTACTTGTCGTTAGAATGACGCAACATGAACGCCTTCAAAATAATACCCAAAAGAAATTTCCACAAAATTAGCTCCACTTTGCAACCAATAACAATATAATTACAATGCTTCGAAAACCGGACCGAAATTGGAACCGCTTGGTTCCCAGGTCAAACAGTCAAACGGTCGGGTGGAGCTAGGATTTCGAAAATTACATTTTATTTATCTTCATCTAAATCTTATTTTAATTTAGAGGGGATTATATGATTTGTGTCATATCATTCCATTTTATTTAGTATTAAATCCATTGTTAAATTATGAACCCTTAAATCGTTTATTTATATTTTTATTGAAAAAAAAATCATTATTTGTATTCATTCCAAAATAATAAAATTTAATTTACACACTGAATTAAGCATGGATGTGTATACCCTATATTTTTCTTCTTACTTAATTTTCTTTTTTTTTCTCCCACATATCCAACCCTTTAGATCCATTGTTCTTTACTGGATAATTTTAAAACATTTTCTGCTCAACCCGTGCAAAGAGCTCTCCTTCTAGTATCTGCTTTGAGTCAAAGCCTTCAGACATATGGGTTCGGTTATGACCCCCAAAAGGCATCATATCTAAAAATCTTGTAACCAATCAACCTTTAAGTTATTACTATACATGTTAACTTTGTGGTATTCATCAAAATTCATGGGATACTTTAATTGGTCAAAGCTCTCTTAATATGACTGGATCTATTCCTCACACCAGGCGCTTTACATGTACATCCTATCATGCATTGAGAATATCTTCTATATTTATTTAATATTATTTGCAGGAGATAGTTTCAATGCACGGTGGATATTTATGTGAGGCGCCCATTTGTGAGGAGTAGATCCCGTCACTCTTTCAATACGATATCTTTCAAGTATCATATATTTCTATACACACATGACACACAATGTAAACTTTGTTTCCACTATATAGGATTGGTTTGATTACGTAAATCCGGTAAATCTTGTGCCATCCATATAAAAACACAGACCACAGACAAGAGAATTTCACTTTTTGAGCACGACTGATTAAGCCTCTATTTCAGTGAAATACAAGGCAGTGCTAAATAAGCATTATTTTAAATTATGTATCGTCATCTTCGTCTAAGCTTTGTTCAACTGTATGGGATCGGGTACATGTAGACTATTTGATTCACATTAGATACTAAATCTCCTTGTAAGTGTCAAATTATTATTAAAATTCAAACAACATCTAAGTTTGTGATGCAGGAAACGTTATTGAACAATTTCTGGAAATCCATAGCAGGAAACAAAATTGGAGAGAAGAATCCCAAAGTGATATTATTTCAAATGGCCGGCTTAAATAGTCAAATAAATCT
Source organism: Nelumbo nucifera (assembly GCF_000365185.1). The sequence continues at coordinate 290,716 of NW_010729393.1, forward strand.
ATATATCTTTGGTAAGCTCAGATCTCAAAATCTACTTCCTAATTTATCAAATGAATCAAATTTGGAGTTGTGGATAGATCCACGGGGTAGAGTCCTTGTGGACAGGAGATACGGAGTCGAGTTATCGATAAATAATACCATTGTGCATTGGTTTGATATAGTGAATTAAATATAATTGTCTTTGAGTTTCTCTTTTCCTTGTGAATTCAAGGATTCTTCCTCTCTTTTCTGTGGATCGAAGACGGTTTTATTTGAAGAAGATGATGTGCGTTAATTTTCCAATTGAAATGAAATTGGAAATTTTGAAATAAATAAAGGAAAAATATCTTTTCTTTACATGTTAATGATATCTAATGTTATGGGTTCGCGCGTAGGATCTCGTCATAGGTCGGTCCGCAGGGAGAAGTCCTGCTTTTCCTTACGCCTTTTCTTGCGTGCAGACCCTATTGTGGAAACTGAATGGATGATTTGTCCAAGAGACCACCCAACTCTCTTCACTCTTTTCTTGACTGGAAAAACTGAATGCCTTTATTTCAATTCGTGGCTCCTTAAATAGGAGATTACAGAAGGAAATTCCTAATTAAACTCAAACTCCAACTTGAATTCAAACTCCTAATTACCTATTCCTAATGGTAACATAACTCTTACTTAAGATAAGATAAGGGATAAGGGATAAGGGATGGCGAAGCTGGCAGCGAGTTGGTGAGTAGGGCTGATGTGGTAAGATAAGTGTGGACCCACCCTGATGATCTGTCATGTGGGCCCCGCCCTACTGCTGCTGTCGGGCGGTGCGTGCGTCTCGTGGTGCTGCTGCCGTGCAGTGCGAGCGGTGCGTGCTGCTGTCGTGCGGTGCGTGTTGCTGCCTAGTGCTGCTGTCGTGTAGTGCGTGTTGCTGCCTAGTGCTGCTGTCGTGCAGTGCGTGCTGCTACCTAGTGCTGTTGTCGTGCAGTGCGTGCTGCGTGCTGCCAGGCGGTGCGTATTGTGCGCTGTCGGGCGACGCATGCTGCTGTGCGGCTCTGTTGGGTGGTGCCTGCTGCTGATTGGCCTGCTGTGCGTGCTGCTGCCCATGACTGCGCCGCAATGCGCTGCCGGTTGGTGTGTCCATAACATCTAACTACATTTTAGAGGCTGACAATTAGAAGGATAGTTACCTTCTCCAACCACTTCCTACCAAAAAAAAAGAAAAAATATATATATAGAGACCAAAGAAATAAAGGGGGCATTCTTTTTTCCGATTCTAAGAAGGGGGAAAGTTGGTCAATGAGATTTTGGTTCCCATTAACCAAGAATTTAATGTTCTTTTTTCAGATTTATGTAGGGATTAGGAAAAGTTTATTCCTTGGTGGATAAATTATTTTTCCACATACGATGAAAATTGCCAACACTTGAATGGGACATAAATGTCTTTTTTAATAATGAATTTTTATGGCTAAAATAGTCATTGCCTTATTTACATAACAAATAAAAGAATATGGGTAAATGCACAGATAAATAATTTACCAAAAATATAAAAATTATACAACAAGAATGACTCGCACATACTATAATTTGTCAAATAAAAAATGACACCCACCAAAAAAATCTTTATTCTGCTGCAATGACCTTTCAACAGTCAAATCTGCAATGTGATTCGCTGTTACATTGGGAATTTTTATTTGGTGTGTAATGACAGAGACTTCATTGAAGACATAAACATTTCTAATCTCTAATAAGTTCATGACATCAATCTATCAATTTTCAATGATCAAAGATGGTAATAATAGTATCAAGAATACTATGTTCTGATATTAGTGTTAATCTCTTCCATTAAAATCTTCTGTTTAACTAATGATATTAAGTAAAATTAACAGTTGATAGGTAACGTTTACTGAATTGCGCTTATTTTTACAGATTAAAGTTCAATCCCACCAAATTCATTTCTATATTCGCTAGAATACCAAATTGATGGAAGAGATTTGCGTTGTCTATATTTTTCGTGGTAATGCATGAGCCAACAAAGAAATTTCTGTCAACTATAACACACCAATGGGAGTCTAGGACATCTTGATTACACTACCACGACAATACGTTAAGTCTAGAATTCCAATTTGTTTATTTTTTTATTGTTCAGTTTGACACGTAATTGACTAACTATGTGCATGCCATTTATGCGTGAAATTGTAGTTCAAAATCTCTGTTAATAAGTTATCATTTATTTGATATCTAAACTTGAAAATTGAGATTTAGGCAGTTTGATAGTGAGGTTCCTCTCGCATTGGGTAAATGCCCGATACAAGATGAAGTAGAAACCAGGCATGGAGTAGGAATCTAGTGGGGCCATCTATATAATTGACGCTCTTAGATGTCAATACATCAAAGGTTTGGTTTAGTGGTGTTTTCTAGTTAAGAAGCCTCTTGCAATTAGCCTATTTTATTTTTTAACTAGCGGGACCCGTGTAATACATGAAATTTGTTAAATGAAAGCTAAATAATAGAAATGGTCATTTATTAAAACATTTCTTATAAATTTATGAATTTACTAAAATCTTCCCTATAGTTTGTGTTTTACTAAAACATCATTTATAATTTGCAATGGATTTAATCAATTTTTATTAGATGACAGTGGAAAATGATAGTGTCGACCCTAATGTTCATTTAAATAAATTTAATCAAAAGAAAATAAAAATACTATTTTTGTCCCTAATAAAAAATGGGCAACCACTCTATTGATTATATTTGATCAATTTTGTTTTCCATACAAAAAAGTGTTAAGGATATTTTTGGAATAAAAATCATGAGCCTAATGACAAAAACAAACACTCCTTAATCAAAGGTTGATTAAGTGAATAAGTTGTAAAATGTATGGTATATTTTAATAAAATGAAAACTATAAGGTAGGTTTAAGTAAATATGTAAAACTATAAGGTGCATTCTAGTAAATGACCCTAATAGAAACATAAAACAATATACAATTATTTTATATTTTCAACTTTTTAAATAATTAATAATTATTCATAATTTATATACTACTTTTAATAAATTTTTATAATACAAAAATAACAATAATTATTTTCAGTTAGGTTTATTCATCAAAGTGATGAAATCAACCAACCTGATCAACTCGACCTGAGTTGGTCGATTTTCTAATATTTTAGGGGGATGTTTGGAACCATGACCGTTTTTCAAAAAAATGGTGCCACGTCGGATCCACATAGGAGTTTCAATAAACGCCCATGTATCTCATTGTTTGGTTCAGCCGATTATTAAAAAAATCGGGCATGCCTCAAAAATTAGGACCCCACCGATAAATGAAACACCAAATTTGTCATTTCATGCATCGGTGAACCGTTTCCCCCAACGGTTGACTGATGTGTATCCTATGTGGTGCTTACCTGTCGACACATACATGAAAAACAGTGATGAAAATCACCTTACCAAATAGCACAGTGTTGTTCACTGCCTACGTGGCAAAAGCGTTTTTTTGTGAAAAGCAGGTCTTGGAAGCATGGGTGTTTTTTCTTGAAAATCGGTCCCAAAAAGCGGCCATGCTTCCAAACAGCATGTAGGTCGGCTTTGGTTCAAAAGTTTCCCAATTCGACCAAGTTGGATCAATTTCGCTTTAGGCATTTGTAAACTAACCAAAATCGAACGACTTAACCATGGATATATATTAATATTTATATTTTAAATATAATTTTTAATATGAAAAAGTGGGAAATTTCCCATATTTCTTAGTATAAAATGTTTTATATCATAAATCTAATTTTTAAATTTATTTTTAATAATTACACTATAATTTTTAAAATTTAATTTAATTTTTAAGTTTAAACCTTTTGAACTGACTGACCAAACCAAAAAATGACCCAAACTGATACAACTTGAGTGGGCCAGTCGGTTTTAGATGACTAACTGTCCAACCTGACCAGGTCAATTTGGTTAGCCAAATAGCCTACGGCCGAACCGAACCAACTCATGAACACTCATAATTTCAGCTAAATTAATAGTCTCATATCTAATAAATAACAATAGTTTAATCTCCAATAATTATTGAAAATTTATAGCAAAAATACACAATTATTGAAAATATATTGATAATGAAAAAAATACAATAAGTACTAAAAATATATTAACTTAGTCAATAAATTGTATAATCTCTAACAAATATTAATCAATAAGTCATAACAAAAATACAATAAATACAATAATTANTTTTCTATTAAATAACAAAACAAAATAAATTTACACATAATCATTGAAAATACATTTATCACAAAAACAATAAATAATTACTGAAATACAATAAGTATTTAAGTATCTAGAATTATATAACAAATATAGATTAAGAGTTTAAAATTATTTTTGATAAATATTAAATTCTTTGAAAGTTATTTTCTCGAATTATTACTTGATATAAGTGAAATTAGTTATTTACAATATTATGTAAAAATATTAAATTATTATTAATTTCAATATTATGTTATGATTATTTTTCTACTTTTCAGAAAATTTTTAAATTTATTACATAATTTTTTTAACTATTTAAAATCTAGTTATTTTAAATATTTTGTTAATTTAAAATACCCAGTTATTTAAATACTTAAATAATATGTAAAATATATTTAAATTTTAAAGTATTAGTTATTTATGGAATTTAATTATCCATAAAATCATAATTTATACTATTATTACATAATTTCATTAATAATTATGTAATATATTAAATTATTATTAATTTCAATATTATGTTATAATTATTTTTCTGCTTTAAAGAAATTTTATAAATTTATTAGATAATTTCGTTATTTTAACTATTTAAAATCTAGTTATGATAAATATCCAGTTATTTAAATATTTAAATAAAATATATATATATATATATATATATATATTTAAAATTTTTTGTTATTTGAATTTTATTTATTTAGAGCTATTACATATTATTAAATGTTTGAAAAACATTTAAATTGATGATCCGAAAAAACATAATTTAAATTGTTAGTACATAATTTCGTGATATATTTTTGTAAAAATATAAAATTATTTATTAGATAATTTCGTTATTTTAACTATTTAAAATATAGTTATTATAAATATTTAGTTATTTAAATATTTAAATAATCTATAAATATTTAAAGTATTTTGTTATTTGAATTTTATTTATTAAGAGCTATTACATATTATTAAATATTTGAAAAGCATTGAAATTGATAATATGGAAAAACATAATTTTGTGATATATTTTGTAAAAATATAAAATTAAATTTTGTGTTTCTAATAACTATTTTAAAGTTATTATATAATTTTGTTAGAATATTTAAATAATTCTTGTTTTAATCCAAACTTTCTTTAAATAGATATAGATAAAATGTAGAGGAGAGGATAAATAGGAATTAGAGATAATTTAGGAGAGAAACTCTCTACTAAATTAGAGATAATTGTAGAGATAAATAGGAATTAGAGATAATTTAGAAGATAAATAGGAATTAGAGATAATTTTGGAGAAAGTGGGGGAGGCAGTTTAGGAGAAGAGATTATTTAGGTTATTGGGAAAGTGATCTCATTGGTTGTTTCAAAAATGACATGGAGTAAAAAAACAAAAAATGAGAAAAAATGAGAAAATTTCTTGACCGTTTTGTTTTAATATATATATATATAGATAGATAGATAGATAGATAGATAGATAGATTGGTTGTGACACAAATAGGACTTCTCTCGTATGATAGCCCCAATACGAAGAATTGATTAATGGGTGGCAAGGACTTCTCTCAACACATCAAAGGTATGTTCCAATCCGATCTTATCTAATATGAGTCCATTACAGATGGATCAGGTTTGGTCTAATTTGATGAATATTTTGGTCCATTTTGAATCAGTATGTCTAGACCATCCAATTTGTTTAAATTGGTTTTAATTTAGATTGGTTTCAACCTAAACTTGATCCATTGATACCTATATTTTTATCTTTTATTGGACCAGATATTGGTTCAATATATCCAACCCAATCCAATATAAATTGATGAAGGGAGATTTGGCTCAACCTCACAATCACTCCACGTGGCAAAATCAAACAGTTCGGGACAAACAGCGCACCCAAGGCACGGGCGTCGAAGGGAGGAACCAGCGGTCCGAACTCCCTACTAGGAGTCCGAACTCCCTACTAGGAGCCCGAGCTCCATACAAAGAGCCCAAGCCTCGCAAGGTAGTGACCCGAACTGGCCCACCTCATGGCAGTTCAGGACGCTCCCTTATCCGAACTCAAGACTTCATCTTGCTCGCCACTCCAGCACTTCGCCTCCCAAACGCCAGACTGACCAAACGTACCATACTTGACACCGAGGATGTCCGTATCCAAGGGCGGTGCACCTGACTGATTTGGGATCTGACGCTTGATAGCCGCATTTCAAACGGCCTCCTACCACCGCCACCTGCCACCATCGTCACCAGTCGCAGAGACGGCTCCAACAAAGGGAGTAGTGGCAGTTTTGCCCAGCCAGAGGGGATGACATCCGAACTGGCAGGAGCTCAGAAATAATCATGCCCGATCTAACAGAGCTTGGAAGTGAGTGCGCGAGGTGGTTATAAAAGGCTCCCGAGCCCCCAAGAATAAGGTATGCAAACTCTGCGCTATCTGGTTTCATCTTGCCTTTGAAGGATTCTAACTTGAGCTTCGGAGCCTCCACACCGGGTCTCCCCTGGAGCTTCCTCATCCTCTCCGTTTCAGGTTCCCCGCAGCTCCGTTCAGAGGCAAGGTCATTGACAGCTAGGACCAGCCGGATTGCGCACCATCATAAATCATTACGGATGGACCATGTCCAATCCAATTCAATAAATACTTTGGACCATTAAGTATGGACAGATCCAATCTAATATATCTTATTTGTTTGTACAATCCATCCAAATTGATTTTGATTTGAATGGGTTGAACCTAAAACCAGTGCATTGATAGAAACTAGATTCACAGGATGTTTGGTTCCATGGGCGTTTATTCAATAAACTCTTCCATATAGGCGCCACTTCATCAGTTTCCTTCTCATGCTCTTACTTATGCATCGAGAATATCAAAAGTGGATTTCGGTTCTATGTACGCCTACCATTTAAGAAAATTATTTTTTAAAGCTTCCTCAAACGATTAAACATTTTTTCACTGTTACGCTGATGTAGTGCCAAATAGTCATAAACAATTATAATTATTATCTTTTTTTATTTTACAAACAAATATAAATGAAAAATTGTAAATGGAACCAGACACATAGTCATTCAATTTAAAGCCCACTGAAACAGTCATTATGGCCTTGTATGTTCTGATGCAAAGCTGTTGGAACGGTATTGGCACATCCTTTATAAAATTTTTCTTTTCCTTATAAAAAAATAAAATAATGAAACTTGAGTTTATGTGAAACCTTCTTCATGCAACGTGTTGGCACATCCAATAAAACGAAACTTGTTTTATCTTGGCTCTTCCATTATTATGTCCGGATCAAATAGGCAAAGCGTATTCAATGAACACCTGACAAGTGACAACTGTCAAAAGTTATTTTAAATCTTTTATTTTAAGAAAGGTGTCAAAAAATTTTTGCAAGTATGAAGTATTCATTGAATGTGGCTACAATGCCGTCGCTACCTGATCCGGACTGTGTTTTTCGGGTATCATAGATTTTCCGTTTAGCGAGAAGACGAATAAATTAGAAGCCCCAAGTACCATGGTAATTAAGCCGAGATCGGATCAAAGCCGTTGGTTAGTAAGGGTGTAAATGATTTGGATCCGATCCGAGTTTGGTCGAAATTGAATCACCCTTATTCGGATTTTCAGATTGATAAAAATAGGATTTTATCATAAATCGAATCAGATTTAGACCACCCGAAGATCCGATTCATTTATATAAAACACATATATATGCCTTATTTATTTATAAATATATTTTTTATAAATTTGTTATATTATTTATTTTTTATAATAAATATATATATGATAAAAATAATTAAAAAATATTTATATTTTTTTGTTTTATTTTATTTAATTTAGTATATTTTATTTTTCTTTTAATAATTTATTAATTAAAATAAAATAAGTTAAATCGAATCAAATCCAAAAATCCAATTTATTAATAAGATCCGAATTCAAATCAAGTCCTATTAGATTCAATCGGATCGGATCCCAGGATTATGCATCCCTATTGGTAGGGAACAATCAATGAATGTAAGGAATTAAACCGAAGGTGAATGGTATGTTTATGTAGCTAGGGCAATGACTTGAAATCCCCTACTTCGTTAGTTACAGTACCAATATGGCTATGAAATCAATGTTATCTATTACTTCTAATTTAACCCATATTCCTACTGTTTTGGTGCAATTTTCAAGTCGAAGAAATAAATAATATCCACTGATGGATGATTGGATATATGTCCTTTTCACTAATTTATTACAAGCGTTTGGTAAGGACGGGAGAATCCAAGAGCTTGGCATGACCCTTGTTGGTTAGTCTTTCTCTCTCTTTATATACGTGTATATAGCACCAGACGAAGCTTAATTTGTGATTCAAAGGAGTAAAGCCTCGGCGAGTGATCCTGTTTATAGTCCGTAGTCGATCGAAGGAGTAAGAAGTCTTCGACCCACCCTGCAGGAGATTGACGGAAGTGTCTGGAGATGGGTCGAGGGCGCACTCCATGTTGCGACAAGACAGGGTTGAAGAAGGGCCCATGGACTCCAGCGGAGGATATGAAGCTCATAGCCTTCATTCAGAGGCATGGACATGAGAACTGGCGTGCCCTCCCTAAACAAGCAGGTCTCTCTCTCTCTAAAGCCTGTTCTGTGAGTTCTTGTAGCTCTATTTATGGCATCATTTATTTGGGAGACCGATCAGATGATGAATTCGAAAATAGTGTTCCACTTTGTTAGGGAAAAGTACCTGAAAAATTTTATAACCACTTTGTAACTGCAGGATTTGAAAGCTCTTTCGTTAATTCCACTGAACCAAATAAAATTCCATCTCTTCAATATATAAGATTAGTACCTGTTAGGGTGATTATTTCAATGAATTATATATTGACCTCACATCAACTTAATGATCTAACATTCATGTCTTTCTGTGTCAGGTTTGCTTCGATGTGGGAAGAGTTGCCGATTAAGATGGACTAATTACCTTCGACCTGATATCAAGCGAGGAAACTTCACCGTGGAAGAAGAGGAAATCATAATCAAGCTACATGAATTGTTAGGAAACAAGTAAGCTTCAGCCAGAAACTTGATAAAACTTCTTAATTAGTCTACTTTTCTAAATGGGGTTCCTTGATTTCTCTATATTATTATCCACTTATTCTGGATGGATGGTATAATACTCCACAGGTGGTCAAAAATTGCTTCTCATTTGCCAGGGCGAACTGATAATGAGATTAAGAACGTGTGGAATACCCATTTGAAGAAGCGATTAGTACCAAAGGCACCCAAAATTCTTGAGGAGTTGGTGGAGAAACAGGGTCCCCCAGTTGAAGTATCACCAACTGAGTGGAAAAAGGACGTCTTGGACGCTTTATTAGATGATAAAATTGGCATTGAAATTGAGAACAGAATGGTGCAGGAAGTTGATCGTTCCAGAGATGAATGTCAAAAGTTATCACCTTCCACTTCATCGTCTTCCTGTGGTTCTTGTGTCTCAGATTCAAATCAAATTGACGCGTCAGGAAGAGAGGGGCAAGCATATCCACAATCCGAATCTGGGGGACGACTGTGCGAAACTCAAAGCACATTACAAGAAGTGAACAAGAATGAACAAACAGAAGAAAGGCTTGAAATCCCATTCGAGCCTAATTTAGACTTTTGGGAGGTGTTTGACGATTACCCATGTTTGTTGACATCCAGCGTTCCTATGTGTGGGGTTGAATCTAACCAACACTCTGAAGGATGCAAAAAAGAGGTTGAAAGCATGAGGTGGGTGTCATACTTGGAAAACGAACTTGGACTACATGAAACAACTGAGGAAGTATTTCAGCCACAGGTCTCCAATTCCTCTTGTGAAGAGATACTGCTGAAGACGGAAGTTGATCCAGTCGCTACTTATTTTCAGATGTCACCATCTTCACCATTGAATTTTGGTCTTTAGACAAAGTCAGAAATTGTAGGATTCAAAGAGCCAATCAACCCGCGCGTCTGTATACTAACAAGTAAAAAGTTGGTAGAATTTTAGTGGGTCATACTAAAACGTGTTAGTAATCATTCAAGTAGGTCTCTTTCATCATTTGTGATCAGGGAATCTGCTGTAAGTTGGTCTAAAAATCCAAACTAGATAAGAATTGTCACTCACAAATAGAGTTAAATTAAAGGGCTAAATCTATACTATATATAAAAGTGTGAATGTAATGTGTAACTTTTTTTGGCCCTCTACTTTTTTATTAAAAAAATGGTATAAAAATCATTTTATTACAATTTTAAGGTCAACTTTTATAGCTACTAAAATACCAATAAATGTGTGTTTAGTTCATCTCTAATGATAAGGTTGAAAATGTAACTTCAATTATTATTTCCTACCTCATTTAATCCCCTCTCATTAAGGGTCTATTCGTTTGCCCTCAAGTATGACATTTGAAAGTCCAATAATTACATTAAGAGGTATATTGGTATTGGTGAACTTTTCTTTTCTTTGAACTTTGAATGTAGAGAATGTTGTTCTAAATTCTGAAAATTATCAAATATCCATTTTGACCCTATATATGAGAGTTTTTGTTTGTCTTTTTAGGGGTATCATTAAAACACAAAAAGTTGTATGATAACACTTTAAGAGATAAAAGATAAGAGGAACCGAACAACTATTTTTCTCGTAAAGTTAAAAGATTCTTCTTAAGAGATAAGAGTTAAGAATAAACGAACAAGCCCCAAGTCTTATATTTAAATTATTAACTCCCATTTTCTCTTATTAAATTAGATTTGTGTCAATATTTTTAACAATATAAATCTATGAAATTTAAAACTGACTCAAAAACAAAATCAAATTAAACCATCCGAATCAAATTGATCGACCTATGAAATCATAGTTAGGTAATAAATTTTTTTAAATAGAAATAAATATAGAAATTATAAAAAATTTAAAAAAATTAGACACATTTATAATATTTTTATTAATCAAATTAAAAAAAGTGTAATAAACAAGAATTATTTTTATTGGTAATGAAAATGAAATATATAATTTAAAACTAACAAAAAATGAAATTATTTTACTGTTTGGCAAAGATCAGTAGTTCAAAATTTGGGTCAAACATGTTAGCCTTTAATGTCATAAATGAATAATAAAAGTTAATAAAATATGAAAAATACAAAAATAAAAACAAATACATAAATTTTGCAAAAAAAAGCATTTAGGCACGTGTATAATATCATATATTTATCATATTAAACAAAAAGTAAGTGTGACATAATAGAATTATTTTTACACACAAAAATACAAAAAAGTTATAAAAAAATTGAACACATCTATAGTTCTATATTTGCACCGCTATTAAATATATGAATAAGATTGTGAAACTTTCTTTTAACTAAAATACTCATTTTTGAATTTAGTCTCTATTTAATTATGAGGTTTAAATTATAAATTGAACTACTACTTTTCACCCATTCAATTCTCTCTATTTAAATCTTACATTTTTTTTATAAATAAACAAAAAAAGATACACCAAAAAGATTAAATATTAATTTCCACCTCATTTAATATCTTCTAATTAAGTCTTATACTTAAGGTATTAAATGCAATTTCCATTTATTAAATCCTATATTTTTAAGTTACTTTTGACTAATAAATGCTACTCATTACATCTATGCCAATATTTTTAACTGTATAAATCCATATATTTTAAAGTCGACTTAAAAAAAAACCATTCTTTATCCAAGTGGTGGTTAAGCAATTCAACCATCTGAATCAAATTGATCAATCTATGAGGTCATAGTTAGGTAATAAAATTTTAAAATAAAAAATAAATATAAAAAATTAAAAATATAGGAAAATTAGACACATTTATGTAATCAAATTGAAAAATAAATGTAATAAACAAAAATCAATTTTATCAATAATGAAAATGAAATACATAATTTAGAACTGGCCAAAAATGAAATATAAAAATTAACAATAAATAGTTCAACTTTTGGGTTAAATGTATTAAACTATAACATCATAAATAAATAATAAAATAAAAAATAAAGAATACATACACTTTACAAAATAAATAAATGCATTCAAGCACATGTATAATATCATATTAAACAAAAAGTAAGTGTAAAATATTAGAATTAGTTTTATACACAAAAATACAAAAAAAAAACACTACAATAAAAATTGAACATATCTATAATTCTATGTTTATACTACTATTAAAATATGAAAAAGATTGTAGACTTTTCTTTTAACTAAAATACTTATTTTTGAATTTAGTCCTTATTTAATTGTGGGGTTTAAATTGTAAATTGAACTACTACTTTTCACCACATATATATATATACATACATACATACATACATATACATATATATTATTTTAAATATATTATTTATATTGTCTTTTTGTAAATTTGTTCTATTATTTATTTTTTTACAAAAAATGTATATATAATGAAAATAGTTAAAAAAGATGCTTGTTTTTTTTTGTTTCTCTTTATTTAAATTGTTATATTTTAATTTTCTTTCAATATTTTATTTTTTAAATTAAATTGGAATGGATCATATCCAAATATCTAACTTCCTCATTGGATTCGTTTTCAAATCCATGTTTATGAAATGCTATCGAATTTGTTGTTAATAGTATTGGATCATATTCAAATATACATTGATTCAAATTTGATCTAATCCGTTTGTATCCGTACCAAGCAGGTAGGCTTGTCAATGATACTTGAAACTTCACAACTCAATCCAATTATCATATATTTGGATAACGTATTTATGTAATCAGATTCAAACTTTGCAATCTACATTCGATTAATAATAATAAATACAAAATATAAAATATAAAACAAAAAAAATAATAGTTTATAGAAAATTTTGGATATATTATTACTATCATTATCATCATCTAGAATTGCCATGTGCAAAGCATGTGCATGCTTACTAGTATTTAAAGTATCCTTATGGTTTAACAAATGGATAGAAAAAAATTTATTGTTTGAAAAAATATTTAAAGTACCTTTTATTTTTTTGAAATGGAGATTGTGAACAAATATTGACTAAAAAAGCAAAATGTCTAATTTGTCCTCCATTATTTCTCAAATTTTTAAAATAAAACCCAATTAAAAACAGTATGATTGTATGATGTTGATCACCCCTATTTTCATATGAAACATCGATGTGGGGACAACACTATTTCTGAAATGGAATTTCATCCAATGAATCTAGGGTTATGATCTTAGAACATTTGATCTAAATAGGGATGGAAACGAGGCAGATTTGGGGAGGGTTTTGTAAATTATAAACCTTACTTGTTTTCTTAAATCTCCCAACCTATACCTGTGCTAAAACACGTAATTGGTTGGATTTTAAGAATCCAAACCCTACCCGTATATAAAAATGCAAAATCCTTGAAGGGTAGGGGCAGGTTGGGTTTAGAGTCAGCATCTAGTTTCTTATTATTTTTTGTCACATATTAGTAATAAATAAGTAAAATAACACAAATAAACAACACATTTTCAAATTATTTGATTAAAACATGTAAAAAATATATGAACTATCAACTATCTTTTGCATAAAATGCAAAGTATTATTAAATTCAACATCTAGTAGATAAAGCTTCTATGATTTCTATCAATATGTGGGTTGGGGAGGTTTGGATTTAGCCTAATATGTATCCTACCCATACCTGTATGGGTTGTAGAACCTCGAAACCCATCCTTTAAGCAAAGCCCCATTAGAAAGATAATAACGGGTACCCACCAGGTAGATTAGAAATTGCCATCCTTAAGTCTCATTAATTAACTACATTTGGCTTGTTATATAGTTAGATGCAATCAAATAGTTGATAATTAATTATCTATCATGAAACTTGATTTTATCTATCAAAAAATAGATAAATAACTATCTGTCACAGAGTACGACTTTTAAACACCTCATGCTTCCTCCACAATCCATATCAATCTTCTTTTCTAAGAAGCGGTTCATGCAATCGTAAAAACAAACCATGCAGATCACCCACTTGAAGACATTTCCCAAGCACATCAAGCTAACCTTCGCATATGTGGCCAGAATTCCAGTTGATTTCCCCAAATGTCCCACCAGATGGAGGAGGAGGAGGTAGAACAGCCTTAACCCCAGGTTCTAGATGAAGAAAACCAAGCTGCTTGCTATGCTAAAGATGTTGGGAAATGGGGTCACTGAAACTTGGAGGAGAAGCTCTGAGACGCATCTGAAGACACTGTCTTTAGAACGTTATTTGCCCCCACTCAGTTTTCACTGAGTTTGTTGTTGCGTTACAGGCAAATTCGTTCCCAGGATACAACAGAGCCTTGGGCGAGAATCTGCAATCAGCAAAGTTGAAGAGTCTCCGAAGAAACCTTCTGTGAGACTGTAGCAGACCGGACTAAGAGAGAGAGAGAAAGTGAATTTCGAAAATGTTGTGTGTGAGATGTCTGATTCATGCCCCTTAAATAGTTTTTGAAGATTTATGAAGAAAAGGTAGGTGCTGGTTTAGAGAAGGCAGCTTGAACAGTGATCAACGGTTAGCATTGCACCAAAACCAAAGCCGCCCTTCACGAGCCACGCGGGTGCGAGCAAAGTGTGAGGAAAGTGCGCCTCTAAAGCACCTCATTGCGCCGCATACACGCGTGCTTGCGCGTTGTGCGGTATCAAACCTCCATACTCTCCTCTACTATTTCTAAGGAGTGTAAATCAGCTCCTATTAAAAAACCCAAAGCAAAACTTGTAAATATCCAATGTGGGACAAGTTCAAAACTGGTTTTAGTAAGAGAAAAGTTGTTTTCTAAAACAAGTGTGTAGGTGCAATTTCTCATGTAATTAACCAATCAAACCCATTGGATTTAATCTCTAATGAGATTAAAATCCAATAATCCCCCACATTGTTTGATCAATTACATAGGTCTCTTTCGATCCAAACTACTATGACATAGTTATGCATACAAAAGGTGTTTAACAACTTAAACCTTTTATTAGTATAGATATCTCAAAGCCTTGTCAAAGTTATTGGTGGTAAGACCTTAAACCAATTACTCTCAAGATAGACCAGAGATACCCATACACACAAAATGTTCAATCTCTACAAGAGTTTCAAGTTTTGCTCAGCATTGTTATGGTCATGTGCTTCTTTCCTGGTTTCATGGACAATCCCGAGAGCAAACCCAAACTCTCATGAGAAGTGACACTACTTCTATGTTCACATAGGTGAAGTTCCACTATGTGTTCCATTATTTGACACATTTCAGAACTTCGATAAGAGTTTAACTCAACCTCTCATCATAACGAACAACACTATTTATGTTGTGATGGGAAATTTCTCAATGTCAGTGCTAACATTGACATTGCTATAACTTGTTCTTACCCATTAAACCCAATACTGATGGTTTTCAATTCAGATCGGGTTACTATTACTGGTGACTAAGTAAAGGGTTTTAATCCCATTTCTTTGGTTGTCATTCTTACTAATTCGTTGGCCAAACCCTTGGTAAGAGGATCAACCAAGTTTTTACTTGACCTCACATAATTGATAGTGATGACTCCATCTTGAATCAGTTGCCTAACAAATTGATGTCTCAGACTTATATGTCTGGACTTACCATTGTAGGTACCACTATAGGCTCTTGACAGAGTCACCTCACTATCACAGTAAATGGAAATTGGAGGCATAGAACTAGGCCAAAGTTTTATATCCAATAATAAATTCATAATCCATTCAGCCTCTTTTCCAATAGTCACCAAGGCTATGAATTCAGATTCCATGGTCAAGTGAGATATACAAATTTGTCTCTTGGATGCCCAAGATATTGCACCCCCACCAAGGACAAAAATCCATGTAGAGGTGGACTTGTTATCTCCATTACCAGTAATACAACTTGCATCAGTGTACCATTCTACTACAGCTGGATAATCAAAGTAGAATAAGCCAAGTTCCAAGGTTCATTTGAAACCCAAGAACTCTCCCAATTGCCTTCCAGTGCTTTGCATCAGGATTACTTGTAAACTGACTAAGTTTATTTACTGTAAATGCAATATCAGGTCTAGTACAAAGCATAGCATACATCAGACTTCCTACTGCACTAGCATGCTCAAGTTGTGCAATTGCTCTACCAGAATTTTCTACTAGCTTTATACTAGAATCATATGGTGTGCTATATTCTTTAAATTCTAAATGCTTAAATTTCTCAAGTATTCTCTCAATATATTGTGATTGGCTTAATGCATAACCCCTACTATGCTTTTTAACTTTTATTTCCAAGATGGTATCTACTTCTCCTAAATCTTTCATCTTGAAGATAGAGGATAAGTAGTTTTTAATTTCATTTATACCAACCATATTAGTACCCATAATAAGCATATCATCAACATAAAAACATATAATTACACCATAATTTTTAGTAAATTTTGAGTAAATGCATCTATCAACACTATTGTGTTTAAAACCAAAAGCTAGAATGCAAGAATCAAGTTTCTCATGCCATTGTTTGGGTGCTTGTTTTAAACCATATAGTGATTTAAACAGTTTACAGACTTTCTTCTCATTTCCAGGAAGAACAAATCCTTCTAATTGTTCCATATAAACCTCTTCATTTAAATCACTATTTAGGAAAGTAGTTTTAACATCCATTTGATGAATAGATAAGTGATAAATGGATGTTAATGCTATGAGTGTTCTAATAGAAGTTGTTCTAACCACTAGTGCATAGGTGTCAAAGTAACCAATCCCTTCCTTTTGACTAAATCCTTTGGCAACCAATCTAGCCTTAAAAGTCTGTATAGTTCCATCAGTGTTGTATTTTCTTCTAAACACCCATTTACATTTGATTGATTTTGATCTTGGAGGCAAGTCTACTAGTACCCATGTATTATTTGACATTATTGAATCCATTTCATCATTTATAGCTTCCTTCCAAAAAGTAGCATTTCTAGAGGTCATGGCCTCACTGTAGGTCTTTGGATCATTTTCAATGTTCAGGACAATGGGTATCTTATTTAAAATCTTTTCTCTATCAGTCTCGACCAAAAATACAATTGACTGAGTAGAGATAAAATTAGAACCTTAGTGTTTCATTATTCTTTGTCTTTGACTTCTTCTAGGTTCTACTGTAGGTGTTACAATTATGTTATTTATTCTTTTAGTCTCATTATTACCAATTGGTATTGAGATCTGAGTTTCTCTTTCAGGTTCTCTGTCATTATCTGTAGATTCAGAACATTGTTTATTTTCAAAGAATTCAACATCTCTAGCTTAAATTATTATGTTGGCCTCTAAGTTTAGAAGCCTATAGGCCTTGCTATGTTTTGCATATCCAACAAACATACTTGTCTTTGCACTGAGTCATAACTTGGTTCTTTTAAGATCTGGAGCTTTGTAATATGCTAAGCACCCCACACTTTTAGGTTACTAAGTTAGGCTTTCTTCTTGTCCATAATTCATATAGACATTTGTTATTAACTCTAGAAACAATTCTGTTATGTAAATGGCAGACTGTTATGAGTGCTTCCCCCCACAGGTTTAAGGGTGCATTAGCTCTCATCAACATACAATTTATCATTTCTATAAGTGTTATATTTTTCCTTTCTTCACAAAAATATGGAGCAGAACTCTGATGTATTATTCCAAATTCTTCACAAAAAGAATTAAACTCATTTTTAAAGTATTCAACACCCCTATCACTTCTAAGGATTTTAATTTTCTTTTCTAAATGATTTTCAACTTCAGTCTTGTATAGTTTAAATATGTCAAAGGCTTCATCCTTAGTTCTCATAAGGTAGACATAGGTGTATCTAGAAAAGTCATCTATAAAGGTTATGAAGTATCTCTTACCTCCTCTAATTAATACACCATCGAGTTCACATGTGTCAGAATGAATTAGTTCTAGAAGTTGAGAATTTCTCTCAACACTAGGGAAAGGTTTCTTGGCCATTTTAGATTTTACACATATCTCACATTTTTCATTTGATTCATTACTATAAGCAAGTATACCAACTTTACTCATGTTTTTTATGGATTTAAAATTCGTGTGCTAATCTATCATGCCATAAAGAAAAAGAATCAACAATATATGCAGAACCTTTTCCTTCATTAATACTTAATTTAAACATACCATTATAGCCATATCCCTTTCCAACAAACATTCCACTCTTGGATAGGATTAGTTTGTCAGATTCAAAAACAACTTTGAATCCCCTCTTACAAACAAGATTTACTGAGACCAAGTTCTTTTTAATTTCAGGAACACGGAGAACATTCAAGAGAGTCAGTGTCTTTCAGGATGTGAATTTCAATTCTACGCTGCCAATTCCAACAACTTTGGCACATGTTTGGTTTCCCATCTATAACTCTTGGCCATCAATTTCTTCTTCATATGTCTTGAACAAGGACCTGTCCTTGCAAACATGGACTGTGGCGCCTGAATCAAACCACTATCTAGAAAACGATTCTGCCATGTTGATTTCAGTAATCATGGCTACCAGATTGTCTTCTACCATGCTTGTAGACTTGGTTACACCTTTCTGATGTCAGCATACTCGAGCATAGTGCTCATTCTTTCCACAAACATAGCAGGATCCTTTCTTATTGTTGCTCTTCTTTAAGTTCCCGTCCTTCTTCTTTACTTGTAATGCAGGGTTAGTCTTCTTCGATCCGTTTTCCACAAAATTAACCTTAGAGTTCAGCATACCGACCAGGGTCTTATCCCTACTGTCTCTAATCCGAGACTCTTCTTCAATACAAAGGTGTTGCTGAATTTGCTCCAAGGTAAGTTCTCTGGCCTTGTGCAGAATCTTCCTGTAATCCTTCCAAGAGGGTGGAAGATTGGCAATGATTGCTCCCACTTGGAAAGATTCAGGAAGGATGATATCAAGGGATCAAATTTTGTTGACTATCACCTGTAGTTCATAAACTTGCTCCAGTATGGGCTTATGGTCGTTCATAGTGAAGTCAAAGTATTCTACAATAAGATACTTATTCGTACCTACTTCTTGCACCTTGTATTTGAATTCCAGAGCCTTCCAGATTTCTTTTGGAGATGTAAGTTCCTTGTAGAAATTATAGAACCAGTTTCATAAGGCATTCAGTATGTGTCCTCGGCACACAAGTGAATCTTCTTCTCATTTTGCTCTTTCCTTCTTCAGTTTTTTTGAGTCTTTGTCAGTGGGTTCAGGAAGTGATTGTAGATTTGGATCCAAGAGATAGTACATTTTTAGAGTGGTTAGAAAGAAGATCATCTTGTCTTGCCACTGACTGAAGCTTGCTCCATCAAACTAGTCGAGTCGAACAAGATCTTGGTTCATCATCTTGATTGAAATCATACTTGCTTCCACCTCCATTATAGAATAACATTCTAAAATTGTTGGGAAATGGGGTCACTGAAACTTGGAGGAGAAGCTCTGAGGTGTGTCTGAACACATTGTCTTTAGAACATTATTCGTCCTCACTTTATTTTCACTGAGTTTGCTATTGGGTTATAGGAAAATCCATTCCCAGGATACAATAGAGCCTTGGGCGAGAATGTATAACTAGAAAAGATGAAGAGTCTCCGAATAAACCTTCTATGAGACTATAGCAGGCCGAACTAAGAGAGAGAGAGAAAGTGAATTTCGAAATTGCTGTTTGTGAGATGTCTGATTCATTACCCTTAAATAGTTTCTGAAGAGTTATGAAGAAAAGGTAGGTGTTGGTTCAAATAAGGCACCTTGAATAGCCACAATTTCAAACATTGTGACTGTTTAAAAGGTAGTTAATAGTTAATGACTGTTAACTTTGAATTGTGCCTCTTGATCACACCCGATCGAATCATGACCGTTGATCTCATCAACGGTGATCAACGGTCAGCTTCACACTAAAACCAAAGCTACCCTTCGTGAGCCACGCGGGTGCAAGCAAAGTGCGAGAAAAGTGTGCCTCTAAAGCGCCTCATTGCACCGCACACACGTTGCACAGTATCAAACCTCCATACTCTCCTCTACTTTTTCTAAGGAGTGTAAATCAGCTCCTATTAAAAAACCCAAAACAAAACTTGTAAATATCCACTTTGGGACAAGTTCAAAACTGATTTTAGTAAGAGAAAAGTTGTTTTCTAAAACAAGTGTGCAGGTGCAATTTCTCATGTAATTGGCCAATCAAACCCATTGGATTTAATCTCTAATGAGATTAAAATCCAACAAAAAATACACTGATATCTCGAAGTCTTCGATCCCATGTCTCTTCCCCATGTTCGAAAAAACAACTCCCATGTTCCATACAACACTCCCTTCCAACGATTTCTTGAAAAGCACTAAAAAGCAAGCAGCATACAATGCTACATTCAACAACCCATACAACATTAACACAAACAAATTGATCCCTTTTGCATAGTAGATGAAGGAATGAGAGATCTATCATATCGATGGCCGAACCCCATAGGAAGATTGGGCAAAATTTCAAAAATTTCTCTCTCTCCCATCTGGGAATCATATTCCCAATTTTAGAAAACTGCATTTTCAAGGATCATTCTTGAAACAAAACCAGACCAGATCTGAAACCAATAGGAAGTGAGGGATATACCTGATACGAAGTTGTAGTAACTCTCAATGAAGGTGTTCACGCCCAAGAAGAAGACCAAAACCTGCTTCCACTAAAGATGACACAGTGTGTGGTAAAGCAGGACCAGTAGGATGGCTCTTCAGCAAGAACCAGGACTCTTCAGCAAGAATCGAACAAGGGCTGGTGAGAACGATTTCAGATTATTTCTTCAACCAAGAAACAATAACAAGAACCTTTCTTGATCAAATCCACAAGTGGAGATCGAACTGGGTAGGGAAAGCAAGAACAGGAGAGAACTCTATAGATTGCTGTGTATATAAATTGAGGAATTCGCCCCCTTATTTATAGTCTTCTTTGGATCAGCCTCCTAATCTAATTAGGAGAGAGTTTCTTGGTCCAAAAATGATATTTGGATCTGGACTCTTAAATGGATAAGACTTATCTTATCCTTTAAGCTAATCCTAATCAGATTATAAATCAAATCTTGCCTCCTTTTAATTAACTAACTTAAGCCCAGTTCGAATTGGGCTTTAGGCCCATTAAGCTTATATGCTCACTTACTCCTTAACTCGTTGCCCAATTGGCTCTCTTTGTATGGTGTGGGACCCTAACATTAATCTACACATCAGCTACATGGGTTCAACCCAGCCTCTGTTACAAGGCCTAGCTGAATTCACTGTAGGAGACAGTGAACCCCTGAGTCCATCACCATGGGTTCTTAATGGACCCAACATTTACACTAAATGGTTCTAGGATCCAGCCACCTTATGAAAACCCAAGAACTGTGGGCAGATGCAAGATAAGCCCATTAGGTATTACTCTCAATTGTCTTACACTTAACCTCTTAGCCCATAATGATCAAACACTACTCGACAAGAGAGGACCTCTCCCTCGGCTACAAGGTACTGTGCTGCACTCTCTACTCACTTGGATCCTAGGAATTAAAACCTTTTGCAAACATTTTGAAACCATAATATATATGTATATCTCTATATAAATATATTTTGCAAAAACAAATCTCAACGTTTGAAATTAACTGCCGACAGTTTAGGTTTTTATCAGAGAGAGTGCATTCCCCGATCATTCATTTTATCCGACAAGGGGCTGATCCTGTCACTATGATCACCCACTCAGATGAATTCTCGGACTGTCCCAATATACCTGGGTTTTGACCCCCTCTAAGGATCTCACTGATTGGCATATCAAAGACAACCCAATCCGACACCTAGTACAGTACCATAATCGAGTCTATGGGTCAGGTGTAATTACATGCCCATCTATCTCTAAGGTCCAGGGCAATACTGGAATTTGGTCCAGTTCAGGGTTTCAAGAAAAACCCACACTGTATGTAGCTTAGGTCTCATTCTGGCAGCTAAGACAAGCCACCCCAACCAACTTGGTGGCACATCAGTGTCAGCCTTGGCAGGATAAATCTTTCCAGATTTATCCAATGGCTGTGAAGATTCTAAACTAACACGAGTCTCATAAGTGTCCAGTTTAAGGGTATTAYACAGAAACACACCAAATCACATKAATCAATTATGCACTTTATTCATTTACAATAAATGACATAATGTACATCAATCTAATTGGAGCTAAGGGCATACACTTTCTAGCAACTCTCACTTGCACTTAGGTCCAATCGGGTATTAGCCGGAGTCCTAGACTTTCCACATGTTTCTCAAACACTTTCTGTGTTAGGGGCTTAGTCAATGAGTCTGCCACATTCTCTGCTAATGCTACATTTTTCCATTAATCTCTTGTAGATCCAATGTTTTCACACAACAGTGGAATGGGTGATGTGCTGAATTTCAAATTTTAGAATGAACACCTTCATTCATTAGGCAACCTCACTTGCGGCAATGTATTCGCCTTGGGTTATGGAATCTGCCATTTTTACTACTAAGGACCCCATCGCAAAGATGTAACTAGATGTAGACATTCTATCATCTGGATCTGACTAGAAGTCAGAATCAGTATACCTGACGATCTATAGTGAACTACCATCGAATACCAGACAAAACTCCTTTTGTCCTTCGGAGGCATTTAAGTATGTGTTACACAACTATCCAATGCTCCTGCCTTGAGTTAGATTGAAACCTACTTACCACATTCACTGCTTGAGCAATGTTGGGCCAAGTGCACAGCATGGCATACATGATGCTCCCTACAGCTGAGGCATAGGGAATCTCCTTCATGCCCTCAATCTCCTCAGGGGTCTTGGGAGACATACCCTTGGGGAGAATGGCTCTATGCCTGAAAGGAACATTTCCTTTCTTAGAGTTCTCCATACTATATCTCTTGACTATTTTGTCAATGTAAGTAGATTGGGATAATCTTATTATCATCTTCGATCTATCTCTATAGAGTCAAAGACCCAAGATGTAGGAGGCTTCTCCAAGATCTTTCATAAAGAATTGCTGTGAAAGCCACACTTTCACCATAGTTAACATCCGTACATCCTTCCTAATGAGTAGGATGTCATCTACATACAAAACTAGGAATGTAACCATATCTCCCACTGTCTTCCTATAAACACAGGACTCATCCGGATTCTGCTCAAAGTTAAACTGTTTGATGGTAGAGTCAAACCGGATGTTCCAACTCCTAGAAGCTTTCTTATGTCCATATATGGATCGATTAAGTTTACATACCATGTGTTCCTAACCTGTAGCAATGAATCCTTGTGGTTGCTGCATATAGATATTTTCAGTAAGATCTTTGTTCAGGAAAACGGTTTTGACATCCATTTGCCAAATCTCGTAGTCATGGTATGATTCTATAGCTAGCAGGATCTTCATAATCGATTCCCTTTTTTTGAGTATACCCTTTCGCCACAAGATGAAGCATATAGGTCTCAATCTTACCATCGGGGCCCTTCTTCCTCTTATAGATCCATTTGCAACCAATTGCTTTTACCCTATGAGGTGGATCTACTAGAGTCTAGACTTTGTTGGTCTCCATTGAGTCCATCTCAGCTCTCATGGCATCTACCCACTTCAAGAAATCTATGTTCAACATAGCTTGCAAATAAGTCATGGGATCCTCCTCACCGATCATGGCTTCCACCAAGTAACTTTCTTGGTCATAGCCGTAATGAACTGGAGGCCTGAAAACCCAGGTAGATCTTTTAGGTTGGTTATTTTCTAGAGCTAGTGGGACATCTCCCACTACCCCTGGGCTCTCCTCATCAAGAACAACTTCTTGATGAAGATTATCTAGGATTTAATCTTCCTCTAGGAAGTGGGCATTTTGATTACAAAATACCTTTTACTCTTTTGTATCATAGAATAAGTAACCTATAGAGCCTTTGGGGCAACCTACAAATAGGCAACGACTGGTCTTGGATTCCAATTTGTCTGCACTAGTTCTTTTAACATGTGTTGGACAACCCCAAATCTTCAAGTGTCTTGTACTTGGTTTCTTACCGGTCCATAGCTCATATGGAGTCTTAGGAACGGATTTGGTTGGAACCCGGTTCAGCACGTAAATTGCAGTCTCTAATGCAAAACCCCAAAAGGATGTGTGTAACTCTGACTGGATGAGAAGTGAACGGACCATATCTAACAGAGGCCAATTTCTCCTCTCTAACACACCGTTTAATTGTGGTGTAGCAGGAGGAGCCAGTTGTGAAACAATATCGTTTTCCTTTAAGTAGTCCCTGAATTCGTTAGAGAGATACTCGCCACCTTGATCTGATCGAAGGGTCTTAATTTCTCTCCCTAACTGTTTCTCGACCTCTTGTCTGAACTCTTTGAACTTTTCAAATGATTTAGACGTATGTCTCATTAGGAGGTACACATAACCATACCGTGAAAAATCATCGGTAAATGTTTTAAAATAAACGTGCTGGTTATGTGTCCTAACATTCATGGGACCACATACATCAGTTTGTATAAGGTCAAGTGTGCTTGTAGATCTTTCATGCTTTCCCGTAAATGGTCTCTTCGTCATCTTATCCTAAAGGCAAGGTTCACAGGTTGGAAGATCTTCTATAGTTAGAAAATCCAAAGGACCATCCTTGTGATACGATCTATATTAATGTGGCCAAGTCAGTAATGCCACAGGCACGTGGGATTAACTATATCACAAGTTCTCTTATTGGGGATTATTTTCGACGTAGTTCCGGTAATGTTTGTTTCCAGAGAAGGATGGAGAACATAGAGACCGTTCTCAGGTTCTCCATATGCGAGAAATTTGTTATTTTGTTTAATAGTAATTACATTACTAAATAAGATAGAATAACCATCCAAACACAATTTTGAGATAGAAATCAAATTTCTTCTTAAATTAGGTACAAAAAGACAATCTTTAAGTACAATTGTTCATTCTCTGAAAACTAGTTCTACAGTTCCTATGGCTGTAGCTGCAACTGTTGCAGAAATCCCCAAGTAGAGTGTTACTTCTCCGTCATTGAGTCTTTTGCTTTTCTTGAACCCCTGCAATGTGTTACATGCATGAGTTGAAGCCTAGAGTGAATATACCAGGATGCATAAGCGACCAACAAATTGGTCTCTAGGATAAAAGATTCAAAATTACCTTGCTTCTTAGTCTCCAGATATTGAGGATAGTTCCTCTTCTAGTGGTCAGTCTGTTTGCAAAAGTGACAGGCATCCAATGCTTTGTCGTCCTTCTGCTTTTTCGGTTTGCTAGTCTTTTTCGGAGGCTTTTTCTTTGCCCTTCTCTTCTTATTACCCGAATTGCCACCTTCAACAAGCATGGCTATCGATTTATCCTTCTTAATCAGTTCTTTAGCCCTTTGCAGCATATTGCTGAGTTCCTGAAGGCTAACATATACCATACTCATGTTATAATTCATGATAAACTGATTGAAGGAGGGAGGCAAGGAATTTAGGATGGCATCAATCTTGGTGACATGATCTAGCCCTGACCCAAGTGCCTCTACTTCATTAATGTAACCCATCATCTTGAGACAATGGTCATGAACCATTTGGCTCTCGGTCATTTTTGCAGTCATGAACAACTTCAAGACCTTCTGACGAGTAGAACAATTCTGCTCTTCATACATTGTCCTCAGACTATCCAGGATATCCTTGAACACTTCGATCTAATCGAATTGTCTTTGTATCGGATTGTCGAGGGAGGCTATGATGTAGCACCGGGCAAGAGAATTCTTATCATCCCATTCTTGATACTCCTTCCTACATGCCTCAGAAGCCCTATCACTCGGACGATCCGGAGCAGGGTTCTTAGCAACCTTGTCCAATTTCTCAGACGTTAATACCAACATAAGGTTACAGAACCAGTCAGCATAATTTGAGCCCTTAAGTTTGTTATCGTCCAACAACTTGACAAATTTTCCGTTTGCCATTTATGATAAAAGGCAAGGCAGATTATTAGTCCACAACCTGAATTGATTCATGTTTACTACATAGATATGACTTTTAATCTATGATCCATTTCAATTTATTCATCTCTGAGATTTCCCTTCTATCTCAATGATGGAGACTACAAAGTATGTCTCTAGAAATGTGGAAAATCACATATAGTGCATGGAGCCAACTGTTTCAGCTGCATAACCCCACCACCTTCTGTGAAGGATCACATCTAGTCATCTTATGAGCTTTCCCTTTGGCCTCTGCCAAACAAGGTTCATTGCCATTTTAGGTTAAACCTTTTTGTCCAATAAGTGCTTACCCATCATATTCATGAAAGCCAAGGTACCGTGAGTGAGTCTTCCATTTTAGGAAAGGCCGCTCCCACATCGGTCTATGATACCCCTATCATCTTATAAAACAATCCAATAGATCTGACAGCAAAAGGATAACCCAATTTTATGGTGTATCTCCTCATTACTGAAGGAACCATCTTCATGCTAATGATGGAAGGCGTTTAGAGAGTTCATCATATGAATCTCCCTATCACATGCACTTATATTTTTAGGAGGGAATGAATAATTACGCCCTTGTTTCAATTAGGTCAAACCAAAGTGGCTCCCATTGACTTTCTCAAAGTCAGATTTAGATGAGCCCTGAATGGCTAGGGTTCCGCACGGTTCCTCTTGGGGAGGAAGCTGATGTGGGGCTCATCATGCAGAGAGATCATCCAATGATCTTACGGACACTATGGCAATGATGTACATTCAACCATGGTGTGCGAAAGAGCCACTAACGTATTTACATGGGCCAAATGCTTATGACCCATGTTCGCAGCACATCACATGTATCAACATCCATAATTGATCAAATGAATCAATATCTATAAAACCCACAATTAAAGCCCATTTAAAATCCATAATATTACCAATTAATATTATCTAGGTATATGGGCTGAACTACAAAGAGCAGTTCGACCCATATAGCTTTTATGTTGTATTGGTCTTATGCAGTTTTAACAAATTAAAACTGGGTTTTACAGATGTGAGCTGAATTGCACATTGCAATTATGAAGGGCTGAGAGATCCATCGTATGGACGCCCAAATCTTGTGGAATTAGGGGGCGAATTTCAAAAATTTTTCTCTCCCTTCAACTGGGAATCACATTCCCTATTTAGAAAATCATATTTTCAAGGATCAATCTTGAACCATAAACTGAACCAGATCTGAACCAAAAGGAGTAGGAGAGGATT
>NW_010729393.1:319503-342732 GCF_000365185.1 Nelumbo nucifera
TGGTCCAGTTCAAAGATTCAATTAATCCTACACTGTATGTGCCTAGGGTCCCACCCTGGCAGCTAAGACAGGCCACCCCAACCAACTTGGTGGCATCGCAGTGTCAACCTTATCAGGATAGGTCTCCCCAGACCGACCCACTGGCTGTGAACATTCTAAACTAACATGAGTCTCATTAAGTGTATAGTTTAAGGGTATTACATAGAAACATACCAAGGGAACATGAATCAAATATGCACTTTTATTCATTTACAATAAACTCATAAAGTACATCATTTTGATTGAAGCTAAGGGCATACAAAACTGTCTAACAAATTAACCATCAAACCCTTAGCCCATATATGGAATTTCAGGACTGTTAACAGCACTAATCGAACCACAGATTTGGTCCAACCAGTTTGGTCCAATCTGTGTCGAATAGGTTTAGGGTTTGATATTTAATTCATGATCCAATTCTTAAAACATGATTTGAAATTAAAAATTGATACATGACAATCAAGAATCAGTAAACAATAGCAAGAGGGTTGTTCGTAGGGCTACAACCCTACAAAACAAAAGTTAGCTCGCAATTTGCAGTTTCCAAAACTATAAATCACA
Source organism: Nelumbo nucifera (assembly GCF_000365185.1). The sequence goes on from NW_010729393.1 coordinate 320,101, forward strand.
GATTGCCGAACCCAAATCTGCAAAATTTCTCCTTCGCGCTCCTAGCAATTTCTTCAGATGAAAAATAAAAGAAAATACCTAATTTATGTATTAATTACATTAGAGGCAAATTTCTATACATTTCGTCTAGAAAATAAAAAAATTTATTATTTACAGAGCCAGAATGAATAGAATAAAGTAGTAGATGCGCAGATTCACAACACCTAAAGAAATTCGATCTCCACTGTACGAACAACCCATATTTCTAGAAATACAAATAGAACAGTTATAAATATATTGCAGAAAATAAATAATTCAATTTCAGATCAATCACCCATAGCTGAGAACCGAATTCTCAGAAAAAACCTAATCTGCACAAATCGGGTAGAACCGATTCTACCTATTTGTGCATGTTCAGATCAGATCTGATTTTGGTTCAAGAATGTGAACCTAGCTCTGATACCACTGAAGGTATGAAAGATCCATTATATCGATGGCCGAACCCTACAGTAAGGTTGGGCGAAATTTAAAAAATTTCTCTCTCTCCCATCTGAGAATCGCATTCCCTATTTTAGAAAACTGCATTTTCAAGGATCATTCTTCAAACAAAACCGGACTAGATCTGAAACCAATAGGAATTGAGGGATATACCTGATACCAAGTAGAATGGCTCTTCAGCAAGAACTGGGACTCTTAAGCAAGAATCGAACAAGGGCTGGTGAGCATGACTTCAGATTGTTTCTTCAACCAATAAACAATATCAAGAACCTTTCTTGATCAATTCCACAAGTGAAGATCGAACTGGGTAGGGATGGCAAGAACATGAGAGAACTCTATAGATTGTTGTGTATATAAATTGAGGAATTCGCCCCCTTATTTATAGTCTTCTTTGGATCAGCCTCCTAATCTAATTAGGAGAGAGTTTCTTGATCCAAATCTGATATTTGGATCTAGACTCTTAAATGGATAAGACTTATCTTATCTCTTCAGCTAATCCTAATCAGACTATAAATCAGATCTTGCCTCCTTTTAATTAACTAACTTAAGCCCAGTTCAAATTGGGCCTTAGACCTATTAAGCTTATGTGCTAACTTATTCCTTAACCTTCTGCTAGTTGGCTTTCTTTGTATGGCGTGGGACCCTAACATTAATCTACACATTAGCCCAACCTCTGTTACAAGGCCTGGCCGGATTCATTGTAGAAGACAGTGAACCCCTGAGTCAATCACCATGGGTTCATAATGGGCCCAACATTTATACTAAATGGTTCTTGGATCAAGCCACCTTATGAAAACCCAAGAACTATGGGCAGATGCAATATTATCCCATCAGGTATTACTCTCAATTGTCTTACACTTAACCTCTTAGCCCATAATGATCAAACACTACCCGACAAGAGGGGACCTCATCCGCAACTGCAAGGTACAGTGTTGCGCTCTCTACTCACATGGATCCCGGGAATTAAAACCTTTTGCAAACATTTTGAAACCATAATATGTATATATGTATACCTCTATATAAATATATTTTGCAAAAACAAATCTCAATGTTTGAAATCAACTGCTAACAGTTTAGGTTTTGATCAGAGAGAGTGCACTCCCCGATCATTCACTTTGTCCAACAAAGGGGCTGATCCTGTCACTATGATCACCCTCTCAGATGAATTTTCGGATTGTCCCAACATACCCAGGTTTTGACCCCCTCTAAGGATCTCACTGATTGACATATCAAAGACAACCCAATTCAACACCTAGTGCAGTACCATAATCGAGTCTAGGGGTCAGGTGTAACATTCCAGTTTTTCCCATCTATCTCGGAGGTCTAGGACAATACTAGAATTTGGTCCGGTTTAGGGTTTCAAGAAAAACATAGCATGTACCTCAGGTCTCACCCTGGCAACTGATACAAGTCACCCCAACCAACTTGGCAACACATCAGTGTCAGCCTTGGTTGGATAAATGTTCCCAGATTTATCCAACAGCTGTAGAAATTCTAAACTAACATGAGTCTCATAAGTGTCTAAGGGTATTACACAGAAACACACCAAATCACATGAATCAATTATGCACTTTATTCATTTACAATAAATGACATAATGTACATCAATCTGATTGGAGCTAAGGGCATACACTGTCTAATAGTAGAATGAAGATGATTTCAATTAGAATTATATCAGACAAGGTGAGAACAAAGATGAAGGTGATGAAAGGCCCTTTCCACCTAGTTCTCATGATGAGTTTCTAGGCCATCTCCTTCACACCATATATCCCTTCCTCTCCTGCATAAATTGTTGATGTCGTATCAATAGTTGCAAGAACGTTGAGGACGTCGCAAACATGGAGAGGAAGCAATAAAGCATTGCCAGCATGAGGAATTCTTGTGACATAGACCAGATCAAACCTTATATAGTCTGTTCATCGGCGCAGTAAGTGGAGTCGCCAATGGAATCAGTGGTTTTAGTATGCACCGTAGGAGTTGCTCTTGCTTCCATTAAGGCTTGTTGGAACAACATTTCATGGGGTAACATGGTGTAGAGTAAAGAGATGGTATTAAGGAATCAACCAGCTCTAGTCCTCCTACCAAACAGAGCTCTAGTCCTCTTACCAAAGAAAGCTCTAGTCCTACCAAAGAGAGTTACTATCAAAGATGGACTAGATGCTAGAAAGAGCTCCGGAGAAATTACTATTGAGGGACCAATCAGAGTAAAAAGGAAATTTTCTTCTTAGGAAGTTTCCTTGTTAGACCAATTTCTTTGTTTGAATGTTTTTACTCTTGTAATTATTTTCCAGCTTTATTCATTATTGTTTTGTATATAAACACCCTTGTATAGTCAATCAATAACAAATGAAATTTGACCCATTCTTATGAAAACATTGTCTTCACAAACTTGAACTTGGCGTTAGAGCCATGGCATACAACACTACCAATGTATCTGAAGCAATGAGCTCAAGCTCGACTCCTTCCCAAATTTCTTCGGCATCAATGAGCATTAGTTCGATTCCCAATATCTCCCATTATATGGCAATCAAGCTCAATGGAGAGAACTTTTTTCTCTAGAAAGCTCAACTACTACCAGTACTTCGATCTCACAAGCTGACGGGACTTATTGATGGATCTACCAATTCTCCTCCAGAAGAGATTCAATACCCTAACAATAATAGTAATAAAATTCTAAATCTAGATTTTTCTACTTGGGTACAATTAGATCAGCTTGTCTTAAGTTGGCTTGTAGCATCTCTAACTGAGAGAGTTTTGGCACAAGTTCTCAGACTCTCTACAGCTACCGAAGTCTAGAGTGCACTAGAAAAATCATTCTCCTCACATTCTCGATCCAGTACAGATGAGGTGCCAACTTCAAAACCTCGAGAAAGGAAATTTGTCAATCAATGATTATGTTCAGAAAGCCAAAACAATTGCAGATAATCTCTCTACAGTATCAGAACTAGTAGCAAAAGAAGATCTGGTTTTATATATTTTATCTGGTTTGAGAAGTGAGTATGAATCTATTATTACAGTAATAACAAATCGAATTGATGTAGATCAACTCAGTATTAGTGATATTCTTGGATTGCTTTTAAGTCATGAAGCCTGGCTTTTACAACACAATTTTTTTAGTGAAAATCCCAATGCAAACATTGCAACAAATAATAGTAAAAATTTGACTAACAATTTTCAGCCCTCTCAGAATTCTTACAATCAAGGCAGGGGAGGCTCTAATCGTGGTAGAGGCAGGGGGTGACAGTCAGCCCTCTAGCCGTAGATAAGATTGTGGAAGAGGAAACACTATTATCTGTCAGTTTTGTAACAAACTAGGTCATGGAGCACTGAAGTGTTACAAACGGTATGATCTCTCTCTTACCAAGGGGAGAACAACTCAAATTCAGAAAATCCTACAACCTTTCACAATTGAATGTCACACAATGGTTCTACATCTGTATTTGATCCAATTTAGTATCTGGATAGTGGTGCCACCCATCATATGACATCGGATGCTGATAATTTGCAAGTTAGAACAGAATATCAAGGTTCCAATCAAGTCAAGATTGGTAATGGAACATGTTTGGTTATAAACAATACATGGACGACTTCTCTTGTTTACAATCATAATTAATTTGCCTTGAAGAATATTTTTCATGTTTGATGCGTTTAGAACTACACTAGCAAGTGCACTAGCCGATCAAGTAATTTACTGATGAGCAAATAAAGTATCATTCCCACGAGGATTAATCCAACAACTACTAGTACTTAATCTACCTTATGTTATCTGATAATCCAAAAATTAATTAATTACCTACTAATTAGCTAACTATTTCAAGTGCTCTCGAATTGAATCACCCTCACTAAATGGAGAAAGCACTTTACAAAAACTCAATTGATTGCAGAATCAGTTCTATAATTATCTCATTAAACTATCCAACTGATGTTAATTTCAGTTATGGGTTGGTGATTTCCCTATTGTCATCAAAGGTCTCTTTCGAGCACATGCCAATCTATCTAACATGTAATAACCCCTATATCTCTATCAAAAGTTTAATTACTGTAGATGCATTAAAGACAAGAAAATCGAATGATATCAGTTCTTGCTGAATGAATGCCAAACGAATCATGTAAATTATCTCTAAGGTACATTCAATTCGTTCCCTTGATCATTTAGTCCGATTACCTAAACCCTTTCTCAAGAAATATAAGTAATCTCAAGAAATAAGAGCAAATCGGCCGAAATTACTCTTAATATTAAAAACCCTAATCAAGAAATCCCAATAACTGAATAGCCATCAATCGGATTACATTAAAAGATTAATTACATAGCTGAAATAAAAGCAATCATTGTTCGCATGGTAGAAAGAATAAAAGATTCAGCTAAAGAAAACCCTAGTTGAACATAGGTTACCAAATTCGTTAAATTAAATAAAAAGACAACCTAAAATTTCTTGCGTGAAATCCCGATTTCCTCTCCAATTCTCCTTCGGCAGCCTTGTGATTTTTCTCCTAGTGCTTCTCCTTTGGTTTTTGTCAAGAAAATCAAGCCACCCCTTTCTTCCCTCCCTTTTGTCTTTTATATTCTTTCTTGCAGCTTTAGAGTCCTACTCCTACTTGAACTTTGCTAAAATTAATTGCCTATTGGAGCCTCCCAGATAACATATGGTTGTGCCTCTTTTTCTCCTAGGCCGGAGTGCTTCCTTGCATCAATATCACCATGTCTTCATGCTCTATCAACCTGAAACTGTCCCAAACTCCTGTTTTCCTAAAATTAAGCTCAATTAGGGCAAGAACCATTAAAATTTATCATAAAAACCATATATGAGACAATAAAAAGTGTGTGGTATACACACACATCAAATACCCCCACACTTAAGCTTTTGCTTGTCCTCAAGCAAAGATAATAATCATAAACTGACCATTCCCCCAAATTACTCCTATCTATCACATGAATTGTGGGATGAGAATGCGTTAAGTAATCAGAAATCATACATAAGTATTTTAATTCATCCCCATGACAAGCCACTCTTACCACATACACAAGAACGAAGGAAGAGAAGAACATGAGATTCTTTATGTTCCATTACTTAATTCCATTCAGTATATAGTAGCTCCTTGACTGTCATGAATAACCATCACATCGAGCTTGATCTTAACTCCTGTCAATGCACTAACTTGAATATCCAACTATATTTTTGCCCCCTTAAACCTCAGTCGTCACCATGAAATTTTTTTTTTTGAATATGAGTGCATTTTATGCTCCATCTCACAAGGGTCATAGGCTAGAGGCAAATAGAACATTACTCATATTCCAGGTTCCTAGTTTTACTATTCGACTTGAAACAACGGAGTTGGGACTGAACTCATATCATGAACCGCTAGTTTTACTATTCAATTCATGACAGTGGAGTAGTTCGGACTTTGTCCAGGGACAATTTTTGCTTCCTTATTGTCCTCTTTTTCTTAACTGCCAAAATTTATTCATGCATTGATAGTTCATGATGTTCACAAATGCTCGAGTGTCCATCAAAACTTCAATCAAGTATAACTATACACATGAATAGAATTAGTGTTGGCCATGATGAAAATCCTATTCGACTTCCTAATCCTCATATATTATGATAAAATCGAATAAGTCACTGAAACAAATCATAACATTTATGAGTATTTTTCCTCAAACATCATCATATTCTCTCTTATGAATTCACTTTATAGATAACAATTAATTTCGAGGAGCTTATAATTTATGCGGCCTATCAATGCGTCTATGTATGTAGGTGCATAACTATAGCCTCCCCCACACTTTTTATAAACATTGTCCTCAATGTTCATATTAATAGAGCACGAAGACAGTTTATGGCATTGTAGAAAGAAGGAACTCAAGAATCTGAGGGCAGGGAATTGAGAGATCTTCCCTAAACAGCTTTCGGAAATCTGAAGTGGGACTCCTTTGTCATGGACCATCCAGCTGCTAAGGACCAAAAAGAACTAGGAGTAGAGAATTAAAAGTAACTAGGAGTTTTTTTTTGAATAGAATAAAATTTGACCTAGAATTAAAGTCTATAAATCTGCACCTAAGAGTAAACATTTTTGTAAAAACCAAAAGGGAGTAATCAATGAAAGTAGAAACCAAAAAGCATAAAAAAATTTCTAATGATACTGAAGAAGATAGAAAAGAAAAAAAAATAAACTACTTATCGACATTGGGTTGCCTCCCAATAAGTGCTTGTTTTCTGTTTGAAGCTTGACATCCAGGTGTGATCAATGATCATCTAGGTATACAGTTGATGGGGTAGGCAATGCTCCATTCACTATATATGGTTTGAGGTGCTGACCGTTGACTTCAAATGTGCCTTGTGTTGGGTGCGTTACTTCTACAACTCCGTGAGGAAAAATTTGTGATATGGTGAAAGGTCCAGACCACCTCGATTTCATCTTACCTGGGAACAACCGAAGGCATGAATTATATAACAGTACTTGCTGACCTACCTGAAAGTCATGCCTCAATAAATTCTTGTCATGCCATAGTTTGGTTCGTTCCTTATATATCTTGGCATTCTCATAAGTTGCAAGTCTGAATTCATCTATCTCATTGAGTTGCATCCGTCGCGTTGCACCTGCGCCCTACAAATAAAAATTCAATAACATCATGGACCAAAATGCTTTATGCTCAAGTTCAACGGATAAATGACATGGTTTGCCAAAAACCAACCTATATGGGGACATGCCAATAGGTGTTTTTTATACAGTTCTATATGCCCACAATGCATCATCTAATTTGATAGACCGGTCTTTTTTTGAAGAGTCTACCATCTTCTCCAAAATTCTTTTTAATTCCCTATTAGCTAATTCGACTTGGCCATTGGTTTGAGGGTGATATGGGGTTGCTAATTTCTGCGTGACACCATATTTTTGCATCAACCGCTCAAATTGGGTGTTGCAAAAATGAGTCCCCCTATCCCTAATTATAGCTCGTGGTGTGTCGAATCGAGTGAATAGCTTTTTAAGGAATTTGACTACTCTCCTAGAGTCATTTGTGGGTAAATCCATGACTTCCACCCATTTGGACACATAGTCGACAGCAGCTAGGATGCATTTATTTCCAAAAGAATTTGGGAAAGGTTCCATGAAGTCAATAGCCCATACATCAAAGATTTCACATATTAATATGTTAGTAAGAGGCATTTCATTGTGTCAAGAGATGTTACCTATCTTTTGGCATTGGTCATATGTAGACACATACCTATGGGCATCCTTGGATAAAGTGGGCCAATAGAAACCTGATTGTAGCACTTTGGCTGTTATGCGGTTGGCTCCAAAATGGCCTCCTGCTTCTCGGTCATGGCAATAGAAGAGCACCGACTCCATCTCCTCGTTGGGGACACATCTCTGAATGATCTGATATGCACAAAGCTTATACAAAAAGGGGTCATTCCAAAAATAATGTTTCATATCAGAGAAGAATTTCTTCCTTTGCTGATATGAGAGATTAGGAGGGAGAACGTTTCCTGTGAGAAAGTTGGCAAAATCAGCATACCAAGGGGATGTATCTACCTGAATTGAGTAGAGCTGCTCATCAGGAAATTCATCTCAAAGGACGCTTGTGGTCTTCCCTCCCAAATCTGAATCTTCTAACCGGGAGAGATGGTCTGCGGCAAGGTTCTCGGTGCCCTTTTTATCACAGATTTCGACATCGAACTCTTGGAGCAACAAGATTCACCTGATCAGCCTTGGCTTTGCATCATTTTTTGCAAGTAAATGTCTAAGTGCTGAGTGATCTGTATACACAATAACTTTGGACAAGATTAGATAAGAGCAAAATTTATGAACAACAAAAATTACCGCTAGTAGCTCCTTTTCCGTCGTGGTGTAATTTTGTCGAGCTCCGTTCAAGGTCCTGCTAGAATAGTAAATGGGCTGAAAATTTTTGTTCACTCTTTGTCCTAGAATAGCTCCAACTATTGAATCACTCGCATCGCACATCAACTCAAAAGAGAGTGTCCAATCTGGTGCTACTATGATCGATGCATTAGTCAGCTTATATTTTAAGATATTGTATGCTTCTAGGCATTCCTTTGTAAAATCGAAAGGCATATCTTTCTGTAATAGATTGGACAAAGGCTTAGTTGTCTTGGAGAAATCCTTGATGAACCTTCTGTAGAATCCTGCGTGCCCCAAGAAGCTTCTCATGGACTGGACAGATGTTGGTGGTGGTAATTTCTCAATTGTCTCCACCTTAGCTCTATCAACCTTGATCCCTTTTTGTGAGACCTTGTGTCTAAGCACAATACCTTCTTGCACCATGAAATGACATTTTTTCCAATTTAGCACCAGATGAGTTTCCTTGCAACGCTTGAGTACTTTTTCCAAGTTATGTAGACATGCATCGAAGGAAGAACCAAAGACTGAAAAATCATCCATGAAAATCTCCATAAACTTCTCCACCATATCGGAAAATATAGCCACCGTGCACCTCTGAAATGTTGTTGGAGCATTGCATAATCCGAATGACATCCTCCTATAAGCAAAGGTGCCGTAAGGACATGTGAAGGTGCCATAAGGACATGTGAAGGTGGTCTTCTCTTGATCTTCGAGTGAAATCAGAATTTGATTGTAGTCCGAGTACCCATCTGGAAAAAAGTAGAACTCATGACCAGCTAGTCTCTCTAACATCTGATCGATTAAGGATAGAGGAAAATGATCCTTGCGTGTGGTGTCATTTAGTTTTCTGTAATTGATGCACACTCACCATCTGGTAACCATCCTAGTTGGTATGAGTTCATTCTTCTCATTTGGCACCATAGTCATGCCTCCTTTCTTCGGTACTACTTGGACAGGGCTTACCCATGAGCTGTCTGAAATTGGGTAGATAATACCTGCATCTAGTAGCTTGATGACCTCTGCCTTCACCACATCTTTCATGTTCGGATTCATGCATCTTTTAACATGTGCTAGACAACCCCAAATCTTCAAGTGTCTTACACTTGGTTTCTTACCGGTCCAGAACTCATAGGGAGTCTTAGGAATGGATTTGAATGGAACCCGAATCAACACATATATCGCAGTCTCCAATGCATATTCCAAAAAGGATATATGTAGTTCTGAGTGGACGAGAAGTGAATGGACCATATCTAATAGAGTTTTGTTTCTCCTCTCCAACACACTGTTTAGTTGTGGTGTAGCAGGAGGAGCTAATTGTGATGCAACCCCATTGTCCTTTAAGTAGTCCCTAAATTCGTCGAAGAGACATTCACCTCCTCGATCTTATAGTATGACTTTGATTTGCCTCCCCAACTGTTTTTCTTCCTCTTGTCTGAATTCCTTGAACTTTTCAAAGGATTCAGACTTATGTCTCATTAGGTACGCGTAACCATACCAAAAACAATCACCAGTGAAAGTTATAAAATAATCATTTTGGTTACGTGTCCTAACATTCATGGAACCACATACATCAATATGTATCAGGTCAAGTGTGTCCGTAGATCTTTCAATATTTCTCGTAAATGGCCATTTCGTCATCTTACCCTAAAGGCAAGGTTCACAAGTTGGAAGATCTTCTACAGTTAGAAAATCCAAAGGACCATCATTTACCAACCTTGGTGATACGATCTATATTAGTGTGGCCAAGTCGGTAATGCCACAGGCGCGTAGGATTAACCATATCACACGATCTTTTCTTGGGGATAATTTCTGATGTAGTTTTGTTTATGTTTGTTTTTAGAGGACGAAGGACATAGAGACCATTCTCAAGTTCTCTGTAATTGAGGAATTTGTTATTCAGTTTAATAGTAATCGTATTACTAAACAAAATAGAATAACCATCCTAGCACAATTTTGAAGAAGAAATCAAATTTTTCTCAAAGTTGGTACATAAAGAAAATTTTTAAGTTTAACAATGCCTTCTCTAAAAACTAATTCTACAATTCCTATAGTTGTAGCTGCAACAGTTGCAGAATTCCCCAAGTAAAGTATCACCTCATTGTCACTCAGCCTTCTGCTTTCTTTAAACCCCTGCAATGTGTTACATGCAAGAGTTGAAGCCCTAGAGTCAATACACTATGATGTAGAAGTGACCAACATATTGGCCTCTATGACAAGAGATTCGAAATTACCTTCATTGTTCTTGGTTCCCATATACTAAAGACAATTCCTCTTCCAATGCACGGTCTATTTGAAAAAGTGACATGCATCCAATGCTTTGTCCTTCTTTTGCCTTTTTGGCTTGCCTGCTTTCTTCTGAGGCCTCTTCTTTCCCTTCCTCTTTCTTTTGCCTGATTTGCCACCTTCCACAAACATGGCTATCGGCTTATCCTTCTTTATTAGTTATTCGGACCTCTACAACATATTGCTAAGTTCCTAAAGGCTAACCTTTAGTTTGTTCATGTTGTAGTTCATGAAAAATTGATTGAAAGAGGGAGGCAAAGAGTTTAAGATTGCATCAATTTTTGTGTCCTTATCTAGCTGAGAACCAAGAGCCTCCAGTTCTTTAATATAACCCATCATTTTTAAATAATGGTCATGGACCTGTTGGCTCTTGGTCATCTGAGTGGTCATCAACAATTTGAGGACCTTTTGACGGGCAGAACAATTCTGCTCCTCGTACATAGTCTTTAGACTATCTAGGATGTCTTTAGAGACTTCGATCTTATCGAATTGCTTCTGAATAGCATTATCCAAAGATGCTATGATGTAACACCGGGCAAGAGAATTTTTCTCCTCCCATTCTTGATACTCTCTTATGTGAGCCTCAAAAGCCCTGTCACTTGGACATTCTGAAGCAGGGTTCTTAACAACCTTATCCAATTTCTTGGACGTCAGAACTAGGTTAAGGTTACGAAACCAATCAATGTAATTAGGTCCCTTAAGCTAATTATCATCCAATAACTTGGTGAATTGACCATTTACCATTTCTGATAAAAGGCAACAGTGATTAGTCTATGACCTAAAATTGATTCATGTTAATTACATAGAAAGGTCTTTTATCTATGTTTCATCTCCATTTATTCATCTCTGAGATTTTCTTCCTATCTCAGTGACGGAGATACGATGCATGTCTTTGGAAATGTAGGAAATCATATAGGTGCATGGAGCCAACTGTTTCAGCTACAAAACCCCACCACTTTCTATGAAGGATCCTATCCACTCATCAAATGAGCTTTCCCTTTGGCCTCTATCAGACAAGGTTCATTGCCATTTTCGGTTAAACCTTTTGGTCTAGTAATTGTTGACCCATCATATTGTGGACCCCAAGTTACCGTGAAAGAGTCTTCCATTTTAGGATAAGCCTCTCCCACATTGGTCTATGATTCCCCTATCATCTCATGAAGCAATCCAGCCAACTAGACCATCAAATGGATAGCACAATTTTATGGTGCATCTCCTCATTGTCGATTTAGCCCACCTTATGCTAATGATGGAAGACCTTTAGATAATTCATCATATGAAATTCCCTATCACTTGCACTTATATTAACTGGAGGGAACAAATTAAAATAATCCCTAGATTTGATTTAGATCAAACCAAAGTGGCTCCTACTGACTTTCATAAAGTCATATTCAAATGCGCCCAAAACGGGTTAGGGTTCCATGGGGTTCATCTTGGAGAGGAATTGATTAGAGGCCCATTTAGAAAAGAGATCATCCAATGATCTGAGGGCACCATGGCAATGATGTGCATTCAGCCATGGTGTATGCAGAGAGCCACATACAATTAAACATGGGCCAAGTACTTATGGCCCATGTGCGAATCACATTTAGCACATTACATACAATCACATTCACAAATTGATCCAATCAATTAATAACTTGTAAAGATCCTAATTAATTTAAGTTAACACACAATCAGCCCATTAAGCCATGTATTATCAAATAATAACATCTAGGTATATGGGCTAAACTGCAAAATGCAATTCGGCCCATATAGCAGTTATGTTGTAAACTAGGCTGATCTTGCTTTAACTTAGCAGAAATTAGGTCTTACAAGGTAGGGCCGAATTGTATCATGTAGTGGGCCATCAAACCCAGCCCATAACCAAATTTAAGCTACTTTAAACGTGACCCATGGGGCTGAGGACAGACCCCATCGAACCATGGGTTTGGTTCAACTAGTTTGGACCAAATTGGGTCAATTCGTCCTAGTGTTTGGTGTCCAAAACATGATACAATTTTCAAGATTTTGATATGAAATTATTAGCAGCCAAAATTGGCATTCAATCATAGCAAGAAAAACACATAACATAGGGCTGCAAGTGTTATGGTCCAAATATGATCCGGATGAACTACAAACCTGCAAGAAAAGGGTTAATCGTAGATTGCATATTTCTTTTCTGCAAAATTTCTTCTCCTCCGCACGTTCTAGTAAGTCTTCCAATGTAAAAAAATAGAAAAAACCTAATTTTCTATTAATTACATCAAAATAAATCCTATACGTTTTGTCTAAAAATAAAAAAAAAAATTATTTATAGACCAAAATTGAATAAATAAATTGCTGGGTGCGCAAATCTTGGCGCCAAAAAAGAATCCGATCTCCATCACACCAACAACCCAAAAATTCAAGAAATAATAATAGAATATTTCTATAAATATTGCAGAATATTATAAAAATAATTTTATATCAAATCGCCCAAAACTAAGAACCAATTTCTCAAAAAAATTGCTAACTACATAAATTGGGTAGAACAGTTCTACCGATTTGGTTCTTGCTTCAGATCTGGTTTATTTAGGTTCAAGATTGAACCTGGCTCTGATACCACTGAAGGAAGGAGAAATCCATCATATGGATGACTGAACCATGCTAGATGGCTGGGTGAAATTTCAAAAATTTTTTTTCTCCGTTCCAGGAATTGTATTCCCAGTTTTAGAAAAACTACATTTTTAAGGGTCGTTCTCGGACCAAATTGGACCAAATCTGTGAAGGGAAGGGAGATCAATCATATGGATGGTCAAACCATGCATAGTGGCTGGGCGAAATTTCAAAAAAAATTACTTTCTCCCTTCTGGGAATCGTATTCCCAGATTTAGAAAAACTGCATTTTTGAAGAATTAATTTCAAATCAAAACACCCAAAATTTGAGGACCGAATTCTCAGAAAACTATTATTTGTGCAAATCTGGTAAAACAATTCTACCGATTTGCTTCTTGATTCATATCTAGTTGATTTTGGTTCAAGATTGAACCTTTGTCTCTGATACCACTAAAGGAAGGGGATATGGATGGCTGAACCATGCAAGGTGGCTGGGCGAAAATTTATAAATTTTTTTTCTCACTTTCGAGAAACATATTCCTAGTTTTAGAAAAATTGCATTTTTCAATGATCATTCTTGAACCAAACCAGACCAGATCTGAACCAAAAGAAAGAGAGAGCAATACCTAATACGGAATCCACACGTGTAGCTCCCAAAGTAGGTGTTCACACCCAAAGAGGGTACCAAAAACCCACTTCCACTGAAAATTGTGCAGTTTTGGATAAAGCAGGTTCAACAATGTAGTCCTTCAATAAGAACAACAATCCAATAGTTTGGATCGAGCAAGGGAGGTGAGCACGAGTTAGATTTGATTTTTCTTGCAAAAATCAAAATCAGAACTGATCTCTATTAGTTCAAGAATGGAGAATCGAATAGCCTATGGCGGCAAGTGCAGAAGGAAAACTGAGAGCAATGTGTAAAACTTGGAGCAGTTCACCCTCCTCTATTTAAATACCTTAAAGAGCTTATCTCCTAATCTAATTAGGAGTTTCCTAATCCAAATCTTTATTTGGATCTAGACTCTTTAAGTGGATATGACTTATCCTCTTATCCTTATCTGCTAATCCAAACCCATATCTTTATCCAAATCCGCCCATGCTGATTAATCCAATTAATCTTTAGGCTATAGGCCCATTAAGGAGGTGGCTCATGTCCCTTATTTATTGCTGCCTAACTTGGCTCTCTTTGTATGGCGTGGGACCCTAACATTGATCTCACAAAAGTCAGGGTTCAGCCTATCTTCTGTGACAAAGCCTGGCCAAATCCACTGCTAAGCACAGAGAACCCCTAAATCCATCAATATGGGCTCTTAATGGGCCAAACATTTACATTAAATGGTCCTTGAGTCCAGCCATCTTATAAAGGCCCAAGGACAATGGTCTTAAGTGAGATTAGCCCATCAGGTATAAAAGCCCTAAATGGTCTTGCACTTATCCTCTCAGCCCTTAATGATCAAACACTGCCTAACAAGAGAGGACCTATTCCTCAGTTGCAAGGTATAGTGTCGCATTCTCTGCTCAGATGGATCCAGAGAATTAAAACCTTTTGCAAAGCTTTTTATAAAACATAATATATATATATATATAAACATATTTTGCAAAGCAAATCTCAAACATGGTTGAAATCGAATGTTGGCAGTTTTGGTTTCCATTAGAGAGAGTGCAGTCCCTGATCATTCACTTTGTCCAACAAAGGGGTTGATCCTGTCACTATGATCACCCACTTGAGTGAATTCTCAAACTGCCTCAACATACCTAGGTTTTGACCCCCGAAGGATCTCACTGATTGGCATATCAAAGACAACCTAATCCGACACCCAGTGCGGTACCATAATCGAGTCTAGGGCATAAATGAAAAATGGTGTGGGTTTAGTGTTTCAAACAAACACACACTACATGTGCTTCGGGTCTAACCCTGACAGCTGAGACAAGCTACCCCAACCGATTTGGCAGCACATTAGTGTCAACCTTGGTAAGATAAACCTCCCCAGGTCTATCCAACGGTTGAAAACATTTTAAACTAACATGAGTCTCATAAGTGTCCAGTTTTAGTGTAGTTACACAGAAACACACCAAGTATAACATGAATCAATTATGTATTTTTATTCATTTACAAAAAATGCATTAGTACATCAATCTAATTGGAGCTAAGGGCATACACTGTCTAACAGTAACTACACGACGAGTCGTAAGTTTAAGATTCCCAATGGTGCTCTCCTGTCAACATAACTTAATTAGCAACACTTTTTTTCTTTATTCTGGTATCTCTTTCTCTCTCTCTCTCTCTCTCTTTCTTTAAACTTTTATTATCTTTTGAAAATTTAGAATTTTTTAAGTGATTTCTTTCTTATTATTAGCAATTGTTTCTATTTTTTTCTTCTTATTTCTTTTTCTTTCTTTTCCCCTTTTTTTGTATTTAGTTTTTTATATTTCTTTTTACAATTTCCCTTTTAATTATTTTATTTTTGGTTTCTTTTCTCTATTCATTTTCATCATTTGTTATTATTTTTATTGCTTTTGGATTTTCTTTATTTATGATTTTTCACTATTTAATTATTAATTATCTCGTTTTTTGTTTTTGGATTTTTAATTCTTGATTGACTTGTCTTAATTTTTTATTTTTTTTACTTGTGGATATATAGTTTTTGTTTTTTATTCTTTATTATTTTTATTATATATATTTAATTTTTTATTAATTTTTTTAATTAATTTAGATTATTTTTTTAATTTTTTTCTATTATTGATTTTCCAAAGTAAATATAGTTACTATTTCCCATTTACAAGATTTGGTTTCTTTTCCCCCTTTTTTATTTTTAATTATTTTTTAGCTTATTATTATTATTTTTTATTCTGTTTTTGTTTGTTATGAATTTGTAATATAGTTTTTTGTGTTTTGAATATTTGATTTTTCATTTTTTTATTTTTTAATATATTTGTGCCATTATTGATTTTCCTTAATTATCTAAAAGAAATATACGGAAATATCTTACTTAAATGATTTTGCTATTGTTGTTTTTTATTCATTATTTCTTTTTTCCTTCATTTTTCTCTTTTTTTCCTTTTTTCTTTTTTTTCCTTTTTCTCTTGTTTATATTTTCCCTTTTTATTTTGTTTGTGTTTCCATTTTTTGGCTTCCTTATTTTATTATTTTTTATTTTGATTTTCATATATTTGTATATGTTTATTTTTGCTATCCTTCAAACCTCCACCCATCGGACAAATGGGCTTCTCAAGTTGGTGGTTGGTTAACATCTTGGCCAACAGGTACTTAGATCCCATGGCTTATACTTTCGACCCTCTCCTATAGGATGATAGCATCCTAGATCTAATGCAGGAAGATGTGCAAAGTGTACATAAGAAAATAAAGAACAATAGAAATAAAGTAGAAAATAACTATCTAATTATCAAAAAAATGAATAGTTATTTCTTAAACAAAAGAGAATAACACATAAGCATGCGTATATACAAAAAATAGCAATCAAGCCCAAACAGGCCCATGTGGGCCCCACTTATGGTCCGAGAACTCCCCAGTGGAGTCGCCAGTCTTTGAACATCGAGAAAAAAAACCACTTGGGCTAGAAATGGAGTTGCCGCCCATTAAGTAAATGAAAGAGAGGTGATGGGACCTCCGAGATTTATATCAGAAAGCATTTTGGTTCAGTAGTCTGGGTAAGACTTGGATGGGAAAGGGAAGGGATTAGGCACCCCTTTCCCAGGTCTGATAGGTGGGGCCCACATATCCCAAATGAGCACAAATAAATATATACAATTAATTAAGCAAAATAACAATAAAGAAAGTAACATATATGAATGAGCCAACACAAAAGAAAACATTATTTATTATTTTATTTATTCATTTATTGCTTTTATCATGTTTTCTTTTCCCTATTCTATTTTTTTTGTTCACCTATTTATTCAATATTTATTTATTTTATTCTATCCATGTACACTTTTTATTTTTATTTTTTCTATATTTTCATTTTTCATTTGTTTATTTTTTTCTTTTTTGTAAGGGAGCCTTATTTTTTTTCTATACTGAAATTTTCTTTTGTTCTTTCCACTCAACCCAAAAGAGAAATCACTCAACCCAAGGGGGTTGTTGCCGCTCTGCATCTAGGAAGATGAATAGTAACCCTTAGTGGATATGAAAAGAAGAAGAGAGAAAGGGAAAATTCGAGAAAATATAGGGGCATTTTGGTAATTTTTAAAATACTAGGTCAAACCGGGTCTAATGGGTCAAACCAAGTAGTTGGTTCAATGGTGGGGATTTTTGGGTCAAATATTAGAGGGTTGATGTGGCCCTAACCGTAGAGAGTGGTTTTGTGTATTTGGGCCAATAAGATTGACCAAAATAAAATCTTTTTAGATGGATAGGTAAATATGGGTATTTTTTACTAAAATTTAGTAGGGTGAGGTTTTTGCACATTTTGAGTTGATTGGTGGGGTTAGATTGGGTCAAATAGGCCATGATCAGGCAGATCTGAAAAGGGCTTGATTTGATCAATATGAAGTTTTGAAAAAAAAAATCTATAAGAGCAATGGAGGGGTAAGGGTAAACAAAGGTATTTTGGGCTGAAATTTTACAAGTAGGTATATAGAGATATTTGGGATCTAATGATGATGTCTGATTAGTTTTGGAGGGTCAAGATTGTAGGAATTTAGGTTAACGAGATGATCCAAAATGGAATATTGGTTTGATGGAAGGACAAATGGGGAAAACTAGGGTTGAAACTTTATTGGCATGTGTTTCGATGTATCCAAAATTTAATGGTGTGGTTTGATCAGTTTGGATGTGTTACGATCAAGGGAATTTGGGTTTCGTGTGTTTAAGCTAATGAGAGGTATCGAAATGGAATCTTCGCTTGATGAAGGGGTAAATGGAGGAATCATGAGCTGGGATTTTATGTGTAGGCAATTTGAGAGGTCTTGAGTTTGATGGTGGTGTTTGATATGAGGGAAAAAGTGTAGATGGGGGTTAATCAGGGCCATCAAATTGTTATCAAATGAATTTAACTGTGGATTTAGGGGCTTTGGGGCTAAAAGTTGGGATTTTTGCGTTTTTATGTGTTGAGGAGAGATTGGAAGGGTTCAATCAGGCGTTTAGGGTAAATTGGGGGTTCAAGCGACAGACCGAGCAAAAATCAGGTGTTGATAGTTTTCTTATCAAAGATGATTTGAAGTAAAGAGGTTGGGAATTAGACTCCTCTCTTCCACTGTTATTATTCATTTGTCCTTTCTCTTTATATTTTGATTTCAGTCTCATTACCATCTTTCTTATCATTGTTTGTGTTTGAATCTAAACCAATCAACCCACCATCTTCCACATTGTCAAGGTTTTAGTCTAGTAAGTAACTTGTTTATTATATTTAACAAATTATATGCTAAGATGTAATCATTATAGATTTTAGACTTTTACAATTTGTTACTCCCTATGCTGGAAGTTTTGTGTTGGCATTAATAGAGAAGTGAAGAGATACTTTTATATTTAGTGAATTTGTTTCCTTTGATTGGATGTTAGATGAAGAAAACTGATTGCCATTGTCAATGACTGCAATTATTTTTATTTGTTTCTACTTAAAAACTCCAGAAATGTAAATACTTATTCCAACTTTTATTAATTCTAGAAATGGTTAACTAATTTTGTTGAATAATTGTTTGATAATATGTCTAAGAGAAGAAAATGCTTCACTACTGATGAAGGGTGATTTGGCCCAACCTCATAGACAGACAACGCGTGTACATGACTCAACACAAGTGACAACCTAGCATAAGCCAGCTCGGTATAAAGTGATCTCGGGTATGCTAGTACTCCGAACTGAGATCACCTCAGCCGAAGAACACTTCAGCATTCACAAAGGCAGACCAAGGCATGAGCTCGAGAAGCTCGCTACTCACTAGCTCACTACCAAGCAGCCGGGTATCCCGCAGATAGCCCATCCATCGTACAGATCTCCGCATGGCCACCTCGAGGAACCCCCCTTTCCTGAACCTCGTTGGACTGTACTTATAACGGTAACATTAGTTCACCCACTCCCTGTTCTGGTGGGAAGTGACAGTATTACCGTTTGGCGAAGCTTCAACCACCTAACACGCGACAAGTCCCATCGTAGCAGGGGATCAGTGACCATTCCACCTACCCACTTGAGCTGATGTATAAAAGCCCCGCTCTCTCTAGGGGTGAAGGTATGTTCTATTACTGTTATTGTTTGTGCAAAATCTCTACTCTCTGAGCTCTCACTATTACCATCATCAAGCTCTACATTATCACTGTGTACTAACTTAGCCATCGGAGTATCCACGTCGGGTAAGTCGCCTTGGGACCTCTGAGCTCCTCTCTTTCAGGAACCCGTCCTCGTCGTCGCTAGAAGCTAGGTCACCTCCAGCAGGGAGTAGCTAGATTCTGCCACATCAATTGGCGCCGTCTATGAGAACTCTTATGAAAAGCCTTTTTATCCCTATTCTGAACACCTAGAAAACTCAGAAACCAGATCTATGGCTTCTTCCAGCAATGCCGGACAACTCAGAGAAATGAGTGCCTCCGGGGGGACAACTTCGGCCCCCGACTGTTTGTGTAGGCCAATTTACCATACCGCTTCCCGCTGATGGGATCCCAGCACCTGTGGTGCCCCAACCATTTGGGCCTGTGAGCACCCCCTTCCCTCCTGTAGTAGGCCCAACCTCCGTTGAACCGTCCGTAGATCCCCCGGGAGCAGGACAAAACCAACTAAGCGACCTAGTATACTGCGTATGGGCTATGCAAGCCCAAATGCAGCAGGTCCAACAGTTCTAGCAATACTAACAACAGGTTCTGCACCATATGTACCAGCAGTAGTTTCCACCGCTGCGGCAAAACCAACAACCTACCCCACCTCAGTGCCCAATCACCCCGAGCAAGCCTCACCACCAAGGCAGCCGCCTTGACCAGGAGGAAACCTCCAAAGCCTTGTCTCGCGACAGAAAAGAGAAACAAGTCCACCCCACCACACTCCAAGTGAGTAGGTTGAAAGATACTCGACTCACCAGAGTCAGCCCACCCTGGCATCCGCGACCTGAAGGCCTTCTTGCAAAAAATCGGTTCGGAGTTTTAGTTGAGGACTCCAGGCAGGGCCTCTCAACCTGCAACAGCTGGCAGTCTGAGTCGCACCCGACCAAAGCACCATCCGATAGTACGGAGGTCATCAACACCGTTGTGGAACCATTCAAAAAGTGCCAAAGGCCTACCTAAGCATCCACCCGACCTGAGCAGCCTAAAGGTAGAGCATGGGTAAGCTCGAAGGTCACCAAAACCGCTCCCCT
This sequence comes from Nelumbo nucifera, assembly GCF_000365185.1. The sequence goes on from NW_010729393.1 coordinate 340,597, forward strand.
CCTTTCTGTACCCTCTCCGCTATCCCTCGAGCTCCTAGCCTCTCCGATGCCAACAAACTTCAGGGTTCCTCCCCTAGACAAGTATGACAGGTCTTTCGACCCTAATGACCACGTAGATTCGTTCCAATCCCAGATGCATCTCGCCAGGGCTGACGAGGCTAGTATGTGCGTCGCCTTCTCCACGACTTTCAAAGGAGTAGCCCGCACTTGGTATAGAAGCATTACGCATGGGACAGTTAAAAGTTGGGTGCAGCTCGTACAATTGTTCACCTCACACTTCATCACCAGTAAGAAGTGCCTGAGGTCACAACAAAGTATTCTCAGTATAGTCCAAAGGGAAGGAGAGTCAATCAGAAGCTACATCAAGCGCTTCAACAACACCTGCCTGCTGATCCCGGACTTCAAGCGCTTCAATACGATCACCGGTGGGTCGGTTGTTGCGGGCTGTTCCGCGGCAGCAGTAAAGACTTCAGCTAGCGAGCTAGAACGTGAGGAGTAGAACCCTCCAAAGCGGCCACGAACTGAGGACCCTATATTCTTTACCGAGGATAACACGCGAGGGATTCAATACTGATGAGAGATCTACTGGAGTCCAGACCCCATTGGTCTCCATCGAGTCCATCTCAGCTCTCATGGCCTCCACCCACTTCTGGGAATCTATGTCTAACATAGCTTCCGCGTAAGTTACGGGATCCTCCTCACAAGTCAAAGCTTCCACCAGGTAACTATCCTGGTCATAACCATATCGGAATGGTGGTCTAGATATCCGAGTGGATCTTCTAGGTTGGTCACTACCTAGAACTTGTAGGACATCTCCCACTGCTTCTGAGCTCTCCTCGTCAAGAACTATTTCCTGACGATGGGTGTCCAGGATGTATTCAGTTTCTAAGAATTGGGCGTTTCGACTGTAGAACACTTTCTACTCACTTGGGTCATAGAATAGATAACCCACCAAATCTTTTGGGTAGCCTATAAATAGGCAACAACTGGTTTTGGACTCCAACTTGTCCGCACTTGTTCTTTTAATGTGTGCAGGACAACCACAACTCTTCAAGTGTCTCACACTTGGCTTCCTTCCAGTCCATAGTTCATATGGAGTTTTCGGAACCAATTTGGTTGGAACCCGATTCAGCATGTAGATAGCAGTCTCTAATGCGTATCCCCAAAAGGACGTGGGTAATTCTGAGCATACGAGAAGTGACCGGACCATATCCAACAAGGTTCTATTCCTCCTCTCTGAAACACTGTTGAGTTGAGGTGTAGCAGGAGGAGCCAATTGTGACACTATCCCGTTGACCTTCAAGTAGTCCCTGAATTCGTTAGAGAGATACTTGCCACCTCGATCTGATCGAAGGGCCTTAATTTGTCTCCCTAACTGTTTCTCGACTTCCTATCTGAACTCTTTGAACTTTTCAAATGATTCTGACTTGTGTCTCATTAGGTACACGTAACCATATCGTGAAAAATCATCTGTAAAGGTGATGAAATACACGTATTGATTTTGTGTCCTAACACTGAGGGGACCACATACATCAGTATGTATTAGGTCAAGTGTGCCTGCAGATCTCTCAGGTTTACCATCAAATGACCGCTTAGTCATCTTACCTTGGAGGCAAGGTTCACAAGTGGGAAGATTTTCTACGGTTATAAAATCCAAAGGACCATCCTTTACCAGCCTTGTGATTCGATCAACACTGATATGGCCAAGTCGGTAATGCCAGAGGCTTGTGGGATTTACTGTATCACGATACCTTTTCTTGGGATTTTCGACCGACGTAGTTTCGGTTAAGTTAGTTTCCAGAGAAGGATGTAGAACATAGAGACCGTTCTTTAGTTCCCTGCATGCGATGAATTTATTATTCCGTTTAACAGTAATCGTATTACTAAAATAAACAGTATATCCATCAACACACAGTTTAGAAACAGAAAGTAAATTTCTTCTCAAGTTCTGTTCATAAAGATAATCTTTAAGTACAAGCACTCATTCTCTAAATACTAATTCTACGGTTCCTATTGCCGCAACTGCAACACTTGCAGTCGTTCCCAAGAATAGTGTCACTTCGCCTTCACTCAATCTTCTGCTAACTTTGAACCCCTACAGTGAGTTATACGCATGAGTTGAAGCCCCGGAGTCAA
>NW_010729394.1:18754-33002 GCF_000365185.1 Nelumbo nucifera
TATCATAATCGAGTCTAGGGGTCAGGTGTAACTTTCTAGTTTTGCCCATCAATCTCCAAGGTCCAGGGCAATACTGAAAATCTGGTCCGGTTCAGTGTTTCAAGTAAACCTACACTGCATGTACTTCGGGTCTCACCCTGATAGCTGAGACATGCTACCCCAACACTTGGCGGCACATTAGTATCATCCTTGGCAGGATAAATCTCCCTAGTTTTATCCAACGGCTGTGAACATTTTAAACTAACACGAGTCTCATATGTGTCCAGTTTAAGGGTATTACACAGAAACACACCACAATAACATGAATCAAATATGTACTTTATTCATTTACAATAAATGTCATAATGTACATCAATCTGATTGGAGCTAAGGACATGCACTGTCTAACATCCAACACTTTCAATCTCAATGTTGCAGCTATTTGATCTGGGTGCATCAGTCCCGGGAGATGTCTGAGAAGAAGATGCAGATGTAGGAGCATACTCCCTTTGCTGATTTGTACAAATGGGAAGGAGAGTGGCACCATCAATACTGGAATCCGAAGATGGTGTCAGTTGTGGCAAACCAGGAAATAACTCTTAATCAAAGATTACATGACGACAAATGTAGAGGCAACCTATCTTGATATCCTAACAGCGATAACCCTTATGAGAGGAACTGTAGCCCAGAAAAATGCAAAGAGAAGACCTGTAATCCATCTTATGCCGATTGTATGGTCACAGAAAAGGGTAACATGCACAGCCGAAAGTGTGAAGCATAGTGTAATCTGGTGTGTGCTGAAATAAAAATCATATGAAGACTTGCCTTTGAGAGTCTGAGAGGGAATGTGGTTAATTAAGAAAATTGCAGTTTCAGCTGCCTCTGACCAAAAATTTTGGGGAAGAGAGGTTGAGCCAGCAAGGTGAGGGTGGACTCTATCACATGGCAATGCTTCCGTTCAACGGTTCTGTTCTGCTCATGAGTGTGAGGGCAGGCGAGCTGGTGTCCAATGCCTTGTGAATCAAGATACTGTGAGAGTCACCGGTATTCCCCTCCCCAATCAGATTGAACAAATTTAATTTACATCAAATAAATTTTCAACATGCCATTTAAACTTGAGAAATATATCAAATACATTAGACTTTCGACGCATAGGAAAAATCCAAGAAAATCTAGAAAAAGCATCAACAAATAACACATAATATTTAAAACCATTATTGGACTCAACTGTGCCTAGTCCCCATACATCTGAATAAATCAACCCTAATGGATGACTATAAGAAGTAGACGAAGCAGAGAGGGGAAGACGATGACTCTTTCCTAATTGACAGGCATGACAAAATGGTAAACTAAATGAACCATTGTAGGGAAGACCAAACTGAGATAGCACATGTCGAACCACTTTGATTGAAGCATGTCCAAGCCGATGATGCCAGATCCGAACTGATGCTTTCTCACCAATAAATGTAGTACTACTAGATGACGGAGCAGAAGTGACAGATGCTAATGCAAGAAATTGATAGAGTCCACCTTTACTGGGTCCGCGGAGTAGAACTCTTCCCATATGATCCTTCAAAAGAAAATGTGAAGGATGAAATTCAAAGACAACATTGTTATCATTGGTAAATTTGCTGACAAAAAGCAGATTCTTTGTAATAGAGGGAACATGATAAATATCATCAAGAAAAAAATTATGGTCATTATGAGAAAAACGGAAGAACCAAATATTTTTTATCTCCAAACCTGTGCCATTACCAATTTCACCTTATTAGACCCTCCATAATCTAATCGAACCTGGAGGTTGTCCAGATCGGACGTACTGTGATGTGTTTCTCCAAAATCCAAATACCAAGCTGGGTCAAATTGAGAAGAGGAACCAGTGTGAAAAGCAACTGGATTAGGAGTAGGATTTTGAGCAGGCTGCCGATCACCACCTAGATAGGAAATATCAGAACGACGCCGACATTTCCAAACACCATGGCCAAGAATGTTGCATAGTTGGCAAACATTGGTATTGCCACGTCCTCTACCACGTCCGGAACCATCACTTTGATTGCCACGTCTGCTTCTGCCTCTTCCGCATTGTTAGTTATTGCGCGACTATTGGGATTTCTGGGAATGATTTTTGTTGGTTGAAGAAAGATTGGCAGAAGCACCATCATCTGTCTTAAGATAGTGATTTTCTCGGAGCCAAGACTCATGGTTGAGTAATTGACCAACAACATCAGAAATTCTCAGTTTATCAAAATCAGGTCGATTAGCAATAGCAGTAATAATGGATTCATCTTTAGATCCGAGTCCACTCAAAATACACATAACAAGATCCTGTCGGGAGATAGGCTCAAAAATAGCAGAAAGGTTGTCAGCAATACATTTGGTTTTCTGTATATATTTGGAAATAGATAGGGCACCTTTCTTGAAACTTTGGAGTTGTCTCTTCAACTACGAAATTCTGGATCGGGAGTGTGAAGAAAATGACTCTTCCAACGCACTCCACATTTCAGCTGATGAAAACATTCCTGCAACTTGAGCGAGTATACCTTCAGTGAGGGATGAAATGATCCAGCTAAGTACCAGTTGATCCAGTTGGTACCAATGATCAAATGTTGGATTGATAATCTTCTTTGATGGATCCTCTTGATCATCAATTTCTTCAAGAGGTGCAGGGATTTTTCCTTCCACTATTACCATAAGTTTGTGAGTTCTGAGAATGGGAAGAAGTTGCGCATGCCATAGGAGATTGTTGTCGCTGTTCAACTTGATGGGCAGATAATGAGTGATGTTGGGCATCGATCCTAGCATACCTGGAGTAGCTTCTGAAGTCAACGACCCAAGGTTGTTGATCTCTCCTTCTGTCGAACTGTTGAATGAAGCCATGATAATGTGGCTCTAATGCCAAGTTAAAGAAATAAAGAGAAACTGAATTGAATGAGAATGGTTCAAAGGAGAACCAGTCAAATCTTGTATATTTATAGATTCAAGAGTTAGAGTTTATATACAACACTCAATTAGAAGATCAGATTACACTGAGCTCTATCAGATAGAGTTTATCCAGGCTGAACTCTATCTGATAGAGTTTATCAAGTTAGTTGAGTTCAATCACAAAACAGATAGAGATATGCGATGAACTTATCCCAAGTTCATCGTATATCTGCTGGTACATCAGCGTCTGATGATGTGGCGATGCTGTTATCCTCAATAGCCAGTGACTGGATCAGCAGCTGATAGTCATTTTCCACAACAAAATAATTTATATTTAAAGTCCTTGCTAACTTAACCGCTTCTAGAACTGCTAAAGCTTCAGCATGAATGGCCGATGATGCTTTAACTGGACTGTGAGAGAGCCATACAGAAGCCTCTGGGGAGATGTTCCCTACTCCAAAAGCAGCATGCTTGGGGATAGAGAAGGCACCATAAGAATTAAACTTTAATACATTCTCCTTTAGTGGACTCCAAAAGAAGGAATGGGAATTCAACTGTCATTAGAAAGGGCCACTGCTTGCCCCTCCCTCGTCTTCATCACTTTCTGCTCCTCCAAAAGCCTGTTAATTAAGGAAACAGTATACTTAGGATTAGGAGTCTCATCATAAAACACTTTTTTATTCCTAGACAAATGTTCTAGAGAATTAAGGATGAAAGCAAAACTAAACCTTGGAGCTATTTCTGCAAAGGGTTGCAAGTTTAAATCCATACCTTGAACCACTCCTTAAAAGTACTCGAGGTTAAGTACAAACAACTTCTTCCTAGGCCACACCCAAACCAAACACTACGAGAAAAAGCACAATCCAACAAGATATGCTTCATTGATTCATCTTGGATTCCATAAAGACTGCAACCTGCATCAGAGCTGATGTTTTTTAGCCACCAAATTTGCTTTAACCAAGACAGAATTTAGGCAACACCTCCACAAGAAAGCTCTAACTTTTGGTTGAACAGGTGTAAAATCCATAACTTCTTATCCTCATCTGATCCTTCACCCTCCCCTCCTAGATTGGAAGGTTGATTTTTTACTATGAAGCAAGGAGATTTCACTATAAACTTGCCTTGTGGGTGGGGAGACCAAAATATAGTATCCTCATAGCTGTTAAGAGGCTAAACTAATATCAAGAATCCTGGTTGCCACTTCAGGGATGAAATGGTTATTAATCAGGTCATTGTTCCAACTCCTAGAAGTAGAGTGTATGAGATCCTTCACCCAAATGATCTCTTGGTTTGATGGTTGAGGACCAAAAACCTTAAATCCCAGCCTAGATACCCATGGAGTTTTTCAGATCTTAATCTTTTCACCATTTCCAACACCCCAACAAATCCCCTCCATTAGAACTTCTCTCTCTGCTAGGATACTTTTCCTTCCTCAAGAGTCTTGAGGAGGTAGGTTTTATGTGAGAAAACACCTAATCTTCAAGTATTTAGCCCTTATCACTCTTTCCCACAAACTAACAGAATTTGTTGCCAATCTCCATGCCAGATTAGTGAGGAGGGCTTTATTGAAAGCAGTTGGATCATGAAAACCTAGACCTCCATTGAGCTTGTTTTTACTAAGCTGGTCCCAAATCATTCAGTGGACTTTTCTCTCATTCCCAAAGGAACCCCACTAGAAGTTTCTTCGAGCATATTTAAGCATATCACAGATATGCTTTGGGAGGAGAAAGAATGACATATTGTAGGAAGGAATAGCAGCCACTACTGTCTTTAGCATCACCTCTTTCCCTGACTGTGAAAGTAGTTGTTCTTTCTAACCCTTTGTTTTCTTCACTACTCTCTCCATTAAATACTCAAACATTTTAGCCTTTGATCTGCCCAAAGCAGGTGGCAATCCTTGGTCAACTGAAGGTTTCATTACTTTTGTCAAAATGAAGGCCTTTTGCTAGAATTTTTTGTAACTTGAATGCATGTTTGAATCTTGAGGTATTCGCCTATTGGCTAGATGCCTTCTCATGCATGTTAATAGCCTCCAAAATCTATTTTCCTTCAAGTTTGCTTTGTTGAAGATGTAGTTGTCGTCTGAAAAAAAATAGGTAAGGGATAGTAGGGCCTTCCCTACTTAATTTAACACCAAAAATTTTCTTTTCTTCAACTCTACTGCTTAATATGGACAAAAATACTTCAAAGCATAGTAGAAATAGGTAGGGGGATATTGAGTCTCCCTGCCTGAGGCCTCTAGAGGGGGTGATTTTTCTACTGGATATGCCATTTATCAAGACCTAGTAGGAAACAAATGAAAGACATTCCATAATACAAGATGTCCATTTTGAACCAAATTCCAACTTTTCCAAAAGCCCCACTCTATTCTATCATAAGCCTTATTAATATATAGTTTAATTGCCATGACCCCTAATTTATTTTCTGATTTTTTCATGTAGTGAAAATTTTCATGAGCAATTAAAGTGTTGTCGCCTATATACATACCCCCTAGGGAAGCACTTTGATTCTGGAAGATAAGGGAATCTAATAGGGGTTTCAATCTATTCATAAGGATCTTAGAGATGATGTTGTACAGTATTGCAAAGGCTTATGGGCCTGAAGTGTCTTACCTCTTCTAGAAGGGTTGTTTTGGGGACCAGGGAATATAAGTTGCATTAATATTCTTTGAAAACATACTAGAATTGAAGAAGTCCTTTACAGCCTCTTCCCAGGACTTTAGTTGCTCACTCATGGGTACACATCGCACCAAATCATAGAACTGGCGTGCGTTGACTGCTGCGGGAACCGTTGCGGGCTCGACCGCAGGAGGAGGCATGTTCACATTCCCTAGTGCAATGGCTAGGTGCGAGGGGACATCTATTTGGCCATTAGTGACAATGGGGATTTGGCCATTGGTGTTGTTATTGGTGGGCAGGTTGCTTGAGGATGCAATTTCTTAGCTTTCAAAGAAAGAGGAGAGAACTTAACTTTTTGTTATAGTATTTCCCACAGATGGCACCAATTGATGTCGCGCAATCCGGAAGCTCCCTTGTGTCTGATGACTTGGACTCTGACTTGGATGCCTGCTTGGCCAGGCCGAGCTATTTAGGGCCAAGTTAAAGGATGGCCGAGCTGGTGAATGGATGACAGAACTGATGTATGTTGCAAGGAGAAGAAGGTGAGAGTGTCCGGGTGTCTTTTACCCAAGGAGGGCACTCCGATGATTAAGTCAGTATGTGTTTGGGAGTTCTTTGAGAGGTTGAGAGAGCTTTAGAGTACTTAGTGTGCAAACCGTTCCAAGTGGAAATGGGTGCCTTTTATAGGTATCAGTGCTCAGGGCCCCCTTGGTAATGGGCCTGAGCTCCTCGCGGAGCTGTTTCCATTTTGTTTGGCACATTAATGCGTCAGTTGCGAGATCCCCACAGAGGTTATGGTATGCCCGAGTAAAGTCGAGGCATGCGGTACGGCGGGTCATTCTAATGGTTGAGATATCGGCACTTTCGAGGGCGCATTGCTGGGAATGGTTAGCGAGCTCTTCCCCATAGGTAGCCCTGGACTTCTGTAGCTCGGTGGGCTCCTAGGATAGGTCACTGCAGTCTTACGAGGTCTACTAGTTCGCCCTAGCCAAGGTGGAGGTCAGCCTAGCCAAGGTGTTCTAATCTAACTTGCCGAGCTGTTTTGCTTACTCAGTACCGAAGTGTCATCCAAAGGCCACGTGTGCTATTCGATTGGGAGGACCAAATTACCCCTCATCACAATTTATGCTAATTTTGTTTTACATTTTGTTTTTCTATTAAAAAATATCACAACCTCAATATCCTTGAGTACTTAAATTATTGATTTATTTAATAGAAAGTTGTTTTATATGATTTAACTTGTATGTAGTTTATGTTGAAAGAACAAATTAAATTGGAATAAATTCTTCACAGTTGAAAAGCTCAGTTCAACTTGTCCTTTTGTTGTAATTTATATGCAATTTGTGTTATCTATAGAATCCTATTGCAGACATATCCTCCCACAACTCAATGTCCCCAGATCAAGGAACCGTTTTGCACATTTGATTGCTCAATTTGCAGTTCTAGGGTCTAGAATTGTCTCTTAGTCTAGTTTTGAGAGTTCCTAATTGTAAAGCTATGAACTATGAGCGTTCTTAATATAATGAAGTTTTGTCTCCAGAAAAAAAAAAATATTCAGTTTTCCTTTAGCTTTCATGTGCAAAGCACATTCATAATTACTAGTAAATATAACATGTATATAGGAGACATTTTTTAATGGTTTATATTATGAAGTTATAGAATATGCTACAGAAACATAAAAAAATGGTAACAGAATCAATATAAATTATATTACAAAAATTTACTAATTTCAATTATCAATTAATTATTTTATTTCTAGTTGATATAATATTACACTATTAATTAAAAAATAATTGATAAATCTGACTTTAAAAGTTAAAACCTAAAAAAATATGTTATTTTAACAAAGACAAAATTTAGAGTACATAAACTACACAGCTTAAATATGCCCAAATGGTTACCTCATTAGAACGTCGGTATGAATCCAATCAGCCATGTCAACCCAGTTCCATCTCAAGTCCACACCCAGGTACAGGTCTCCAACAGGGCACCTGGGCATGTCAACAACCACCCCCACATCGACAACGTGACCCCCAACAACAATCAACGACCAGTGGAAAGCCGAGCTCTGGCTCCCATCGGGACCGAGGCCGCCAGCTCGTCTAAAGGGTCTAAGAGAAGGCGTAGAAGGTGTGCCCACCGTGCCAGAAAGAAAGCCAGCCTGCCCCAACTGAGGAGGCGTCAAGAAGCAAGGTCAATAACAAAGCAGAAAGCAAAATGAGCAGCAAAGCGGTAACTCAAGCAGGTGCCCCATCTGAAAAACCACGACTGATTCGGGAATCCCCTTTGGCACTGGACATTCTTAAGGCACCAAGGCCAAGAAACTTCAGGGCACCTCCCCTTGAAACATATAAGGGAAAGACTGACCTAAATGAACATGGAGACAGTTTCCAAGCCCTAATGTTACTCCACGGGGCTAATGATGCAAGTATGTGCATCGCCTTTCCAACTACATTGAAAGAAGAGGCCTCGCTCTGGTACTCAAGGTTAGCTCCAGGTTCCATCAAAAACTAGGACCAGCTCGCCAAAATGTTCACCAATCAATTTGCCACCAGCAAAAGACATTTGAAATCTGTGACCTTCCTACTCAGTGTGGTCCAGAAGCCAAATAAAACACTATGAGAATATGTAAGGAGGTTCAACATGGAACGCCCATAGGTTTCAAATCTAGATCCTGTTGTAAAACTAACACTAGCCAAAAGATGGTGTGAGCCATCCCAAACTATGTTGGGAAATGGAGCTGAACCCGTTGGCAACCATGGAAAAGTTTCTCGCCATAAAGAATCATTTCATCGAAGCAAAAGAAGACGTAGGGTTGAAGTTCGAGCTGATCGGATAGAGACAGCAAGCCGATGAAGAAGCAAGTATCAGCAAGATGAAGAGGAGAAGTAAATCTCCTAGAAGAAGCAGGCACAACAGCTCGAAATGAAGGAAAAGCAGATCGCCACCCTGGAGCTCGACCTAGCGACAAGCCACTCGACCCTTGTACAACAGAACTTTTACCCCCCTGAATACAAAGAGAGGAGAAATTTTAATGCAAATAAAATCCAATGAATATGTAAAGTGGCCGCCCAGGATGAGGGGCAACCCAAACACTAGGAACCCCAACAAATACTGCCACTTCCATCGGGATGTTGACCATGATACTAAAAACTGTTGGAACCTTAAAATTGAGATAGAAGACATGATAAAGCGGGGCTACCTAAAGCAGTTCATCAAGGATGAACGTTGACCTGAGGATCAGGGCAGAGAGGTACCCCAAGCAAGTCGGGAGCAAGATGAAGCTTCTAGGAACCAACAGCAGGAGCAACCTGTCCAGGGAACCATCAACATGATCACAGAGGGGTCAATCATCGTCGGATGCACCACCTCGGTGAGCAAGGATTCAGTCCAAGAATTGGAGCAAGAAGACAACAATACGTCGAAGTGGCCAAAAAGAGAAGACGTAATCTACTTTACTAAGGACAACATGCATGGAATTTAATACCCATATGACGATGCCTTGGTGGTGAGGTTACTCATCAACGACTTTAGGGTGAAAAGGATTCTTGTTGACTCTAGCAGCTTGGCCGACATTTTATTCTTGGAGGCCTTTGAGCACATGGAGCTCGGGAAAGCTAACCTACAGCCTGCCAGATCCCCCTAATAGGCTTCAATAGAGAGGTAGTTTGGCCCGTTGGAAAGGTAAGAGTACCGGTCGTGGCAGGCTCGCCTCCTCATTCAATGCAGTTTGATCACAACTTCCTAGTGGTCGCCACCCCATCCCCATACAATGCCATATTAGGCCAACCTATCTTACATATCCTCTGAGTTGTCATCTCGACATACCATCTGGCAGTGAAGTTCCATATAGACATAGGCATTGGAGTATTGCGAGGAGACCAGCTAGAATCTCATAAGTTCTATGTAGTCGCCTTGAAGACAAAGGGCAAGATTGCCATCAACATTGACTTGGAGCCACCACCTGAGAATACAGATGAGTGAGCTCGACCCACCGAAGAAACCATTCTAGTTCCAATCTCCAAAACAGAGCTAGAAAAGGCATTGCAGATAGGAGCTCACCTGACAGAGCCAATGCGCTCCAAGATGGTAAGTTTTTTGCTTAATAATTTAGATGTGTTCGCCTGGTTGGCCACAAAAATGTCTGGCATAGACCCAGAACTTATAACTCATATATTGAATGTTAACCCAACAGTTAGACCAGTCTGGTAGAAGAAAAGGAACCTTGCCCCAGAAAGATGGCAAGTGGTGGATGAAGAAGTGGGGAAGCTATTGACAACAGACTTCGTGAAGGAAGTCCAATACCCAAGCTGGATAGCAAATTCGGTGCTGGTGAAAAAAGCCATCGTTAAGTGGCGCATGTGTGTCGATTACACAGACTTAAACTGAGCTTGCCCCAAAGACAGCTTCCCCTACCCCAGATAGATCGCCTGGTGAATGCGACCTCAGGGTTCGAGCTATTGAGTTTCATGGATGCATACTCTAGCTACAACCAGATCTAGATCAACCCAGCAGACCAAGAAAAAATGGTCTTTGTAACTGAGGTGGGCTTGTACTACTACTAAGTCAAACCCTTTGGACTAAAAAACGTTGGAGCAACTTTTCAGCGGCTTGTAAATCATGTATTTTCTGACTTAATTGGAAATAAAATGGAGTGTTATGTTGATGACATGGTAGTCAAAACTCGTTTTTTGAATGATTTAGTCGCCAACCTTAACCTCATTTTTAGTGTTTTAAGATGACATAACTTAAAACTTAACCCAAACAAGTGTGTCTTTGGTGTGACCTCGGGTACATCGTCTGCCAACGTAGTATAGAGGCAAACCCATAAAAAATCCAGGTAATCTTAGATATGTGACCTCCTAGCTCGGATAAGGAAACCCAAAATTTAACCTACCAAATAGCTGCCCTAAACCGATTTATGTCTAAGTCGGTAGGCAAATGCCTTCCTTTTTTTTAAAGCTATAAAGAAAAACCAAGGTTTTGAGTGGACAGAAGAGTGTCAGATCGCCTTTGACGAGCTGAAAAGGTACCTTAGTTCGCCTCCCCTATTGACTAAACCCGAGCCTGGGGACGAGTTCAAACTTTACCTCTCCGCGAGTGACGAGGTAGTTAGCTCGGTCCTGGTAAGAGAAGTTGATGAAGTTCAGCGACCAATACACTATGTAAGAAAAGTCATGCAGCGACTAAAACGAGGTACCCGGATATAGAGAAGCTCGCCTTTGCACTTGCGTTGGCGACCCAAAATCTAAGGCCCTATTTCTAGGCCCACACTATTGTAGTCCTAACCGACCGACCTCTGAGGCAAATTCTCCAAAAGCCTGAGGTCTCGGGGAGATTAACAAAGTGGGCAATAGAGCTCAGCTAATACAATATACATTTCGAGCCGCGACCAGTAATAAAAGCGTAGGTCCTGGAAGACTTCATTTTCGAGTGCACCTCCAGCTCATCGACCCCTGAAGTTGCCAAGCTTGTACCCACATCAGAGGCTTCAACCAGTACGGCACCAGCCCCAGTCCGCGAGATTGCAAGCTGGGACGAGGAGCCCTAGATACTCCATGTGGATGGCTCATCCAATCAGAGTGGAAGCGGAGCTGGTTAATACTCTACGGGCCTAGTGAGGTGAAACTGGAATACGTGCTCTGGTTCCTATTCCAAGCTTCAAACAATGAGGCCGAGTATTAGGTGCTTATATCCGGGTTGTCACTAACAAAGGAGGTCAGGGCCAAGCATCTCGTGGTCTGTAGTGACTCACAACTCGTGGTGAACCAGGTGAATGGCCTGTATGAGGCACGAAAACCTGCCATGTCGGCCTATCTGGCTAAGGTAAGGGAACTTCTACCCAGCTTCTATTCCTAGCATTTCCAACAAATTTCGAGATCGAAGAATACAGAGGTCGACTCTCTCTCCAGATTAGCCAGCACAATTGACTCGACCAAAAGAATGGTCTGTATAAAAGACTTACCTCACCCTTCCATAGAAAAGATGGTAGAGGAGGTCGTCCAAATAATAGCAACAAAGTCGAGCTAGGTAGATCCACTCGTTGACTACCTACGCCAAGGCATATTGCCTAAAGAATGAAACACAACTCAGCAAATAGAAAGACAAACAGCTCGCTACGTGATCGTAAGCGAGCAACTCTATAGAAGGTCATTCATGTTACCCTACCTACGGTGCCTACGCCGAACTGAAGCAGATCGGGTATTGCATGAGATCCATGAAGGGCTCTGTGGAGGACACTTGAGGGGCAGGGCCCTCGCTCAGAAAGCTTTACGAAAAGGGTACTATTGGCCCACCATGAAAGCTAACACGATCGAGCTGGTCCAGAAATGCGACAAGTGCCAGTGATATGCCAACATCCTCCACCAACTTGAAATACAGGACCAATCCATGGCCATTCACATAGTAGGGGATAGACTTGTTGGGTCCCTTCCCACCAGCGAAGGGATAGAAGAAGTTTCAAGTAGTGGCAGTCGACAACTTCACAAAGTGGGTAGAAGCTGAGCCACTAGTCACCATAACAGCTTGAAACGTTCAACACTTCTTCTAGAGGAACATCGTGTGTAGATTCGAGCTACCGAGGGTGCTGATCTCAGATAATGGAAAGCAATTTGAAGACATCAAATTCCAAGACTGGTGTGCACGGATGGATTAGAAGACATCAAATTCGAACTGGTTTAATATGATTAATTAAAGAGGGGTGGTTCTGGGATTTAGATCAGCAGATAGGATAAGGGATTGTCCCTATCCACTCAGAGAGTCCAGATCCAAATAGAGATTTGGATCAGGGAACTCCTAACCGGATTAGGAGGGTTGATCTTTATCTACAAATAAGATAAGGGATTATCCTTATCTCTTAAAGAGAGTCCAAATCCAAATACAAGATTTGGATTAGGAAACTCCTAATGGGATTAGGAGAACCTCTCTTTAAGGCTATAAATAGAGGAGAAGGGCAAACCCCAGATCATCCTTCAAGATTACTGATCCAAGAGAGAAGACAACTGCAGTTGGACTAACGCCATCTTCTGCTCTTGCCTTCTCTTGTTGTTGCCACCATTGCCAGTTCGATCTCCACCTGTAGGAGCGATCAAGAAAAGTTCTTGATATCAATTTTTGGAAGAAAAACTGATCTAAAGTCGTGCTCACTTGCCCTTCATCAGATTCTTGGTGAAGAATCAGGTTCTTGCTGAAGAACCACCCTGTTGATTCTGCTCCACCCTACGTTGTGTCATCTTTAGTTGGAGCAGTCTTTGGTGATCTCCTTGGGCGTGAACAACTTCATTGGGAGTTACTACTACTCTGTATCAGGTATATCCCTCTCCTACCTATTGGTTTCAGATCTGGTCTGTTTAGGGTTCAAGATTGATTCTTGAAAATGTAGTTTTCTAAAATAGGGAATGTGATTCCCACATGGGAGAGAAATTTTTGAAATTTCACCCAACCTACCGGTAGGGTTCGGCTATCCATGTGATGGATTTCTCATCCCCTCAGTGGTATCAGAGCCAGGTTCAAATCTTGAACCGAAATTAGCCAGATCTGGAACTGCGCAAATGGGCAGAAGGCGTTCTACCCAATTTGCGTAGATAAGAGATTTTCTGGGAAATCGGTTCCCAGATTAAGGGCTATTGATCTGAAATTAAATTTTATAAATCTGAATTATATTTAGAATGGTTCTTTATATTTTTCTTGATTTATGGGTTATTCGTACGGTAGAGATCGTAATCTTGATTGGCGCAAGAAATCTACGCTTTGCAGTTCTTTCACATTCTTGTCTGTAATTAATTTTTTTTTTTTATTTTTAGACTGAATATATAGGAACTCGATTTGATGTAATATTAATAGAAAATTAGGGTTTTTTTTTATTTCAATCAAGATTGAAGCAGATTGCGTGGAAGGAAGGATTTTCGCAGATTAGGGTTTGGCTATCTGCGATTTGCAGTTTGAGAAACTGCAAGCTTCGAACTAACCTCTGTTTTGTAGGGTAGCAGATCTACGAACAGCCCTTATACTGACTCTTGAATGTCTTTTATCAGTAATTTAATTTCATATCATAATCTTGAATTAAAAATCGAACCCTAGACCCATTCGAAGATTGGACCAAACTGGTTGGACCGAATCTTTGGTTCGATGGGGGCAGTTCTCAGCCCTAATTTTTCGTTCTTGGGTCCAGGAGTTGATGTTTAATTGCAAGATCTAATTCAGCCCACACCTGTAAATCCCAGTTTTAATGTGTTAAAACTGCTTAAGCCCATTAACTGCATAAAAGCTATATGGGCCAAACTGATCTTTGCAATTCAGCCCATATACCTAGATAATATTAATCAGTAATATTATGAATTATTATAGGCTTTAATAATGGGATTTATAGATATTAATTGATTGGATCAATTTTATCCCTGCATGTGATGTATGGATGTGTGATATGCAACATTCATGAGCCATAAGTACTTGGCCCATGTTGATACGATAGTAGCACTTGCACACACCATGGCTGAATGCACATCATTGCCATGGTGTCCTTAAGGTCATTGGATGATCTCCTTTCATGGTGGGCCCCACACCTCCTCAAGAGGAATCGTACGGAACCCTAGCCGTGTTAGACAGTTTTGTATGCCCTTAGCTTCAATCCGATTTGATGTACTTTTGATATTTAGTGTAAATAAATAAAGTGCATGTTTGATTCATGTTGTTTGGTATAATTCTGTGTAAGACCCTAAAACTGGACACTT